>JAODAL010012253.1:0-96209 GCA_025379985.1 Phyllomedusa bahiana
CCCCGTTTGCGCGGGCTGGGGGAAATACCGGGCATTAGACTCCGTTTCCCTGGCATGGCTTAACTATCATCGCTTGCGGTGGTCCAGCGAATCCACCGAACCATTACAGATTCATACAATTTATTGATGAAGACATCAGGAATAGCAAAGAATGCATGCCTCCCAGAGTTCATCAAGATTCTTTGGTTTTGTCTTCCAAGCTTCCTCTTTTATTCTACCCCAAACATGCTCAATGATGTTCATATCTGGTGACTGGGCTGGCCAGTCCTGGAGCACCTTGATCATCTTTGTCTTGAGGAACTTTGATGTAGAGATGGATGTATGAGATGGAGCCCCAAATCCTGCTGCAAAAGTTGACCCCTTTTATGACGGGGAAAATGTAAGAGGTAGCTAATACTTCTTGATATTTTAGGCTATTGATATTGCCTTCCCACCTTCAAAATGTTTCGCACACCCCCATACTGAATTAAACCCCGGGACCATGGATCTTTCCACCACCAAACTTAACTGTTTTCTGGGTGTATCTTGGATCCACATGGGCTCCAGTAGGTATCCTGCAGTATTTGTGGTGGCTGTGGTATAATTCAACTGAAGATTAAATCTGAGAAATCCCCTTCTGCCACTTTTCCAGGTCCATCCGTTTAGCAGGCGTGTGCCTTGTAATGCCACAGGTTTTTTAATTGCCTTTTGTTAAGTGCTGGCTTCTGGGCAATGATTCGACCATGGAGGCCATTTCAAGACAGAACCTACAAACTGTTCTAGTTGACACAGGGACTTGAGGTGACCAGGGCTGTTGGAGCTGTGCTGAAGTGGAAGAGGGGCTGGCTTTTGATTTCTGAACCAACAAACGTTCCTCCTGAGCAGATTTCTTGTGGGGTCTGCTGGACCTGGGCTTATCAAAAACATCTCCAGGTTCTTCAAATCTTTTTTTAATTCTTTGTACTTTATGCTGAGACACATTAAAAGTGCCAGCCACCTCTGCAGTGGATCTGGTCTTCAGCCTCTTGATAATGAAGGCTTTGGTCACAGGGTGGATTTTTGGCATGTTGTCAGAGGTCAAGTTGCAGTTCAAGTGAAGGCCTGGGGTGCTGGAGTTCTTTATACACACCCACTAATTAACCAACTGAGATCAGGGCTTTGTGATGGCCACTCCAAAACATTGACTTGGTTATCCTTAAGCCACTGTGTAACCAGTTTGGCAGTATGCTTCGGGTCATTCTCCATTTGGGAGACCCATTTCCATCCAAGTTTTACCTTCCTGGCTGAAGTCTTGAGATATTGCTTCAGTACTGCTACATAATCTTCTTTCCTCATGATGCCATCTATTTTGTGAAGTGCGCAAGTCCCTCCTGCAGCAAAACAATGCCACAACATGATGCTGCCACCCCCATGTTTCATAGTTGAGATGGTGTTCTTAGGCTTACAAGCTTCTCCCTTTTTCCTCCAATCATAATGATGGTTATTATAGCCAAACAGTTCAATTTTAGTTTCATTAGACCACAGAACATGCCTCCAAAAATGTAGGTATTTGTTCCTGTGTGCATTTGCAAACATTAATCTGGCTTTTATATATTTCTTTTGGAGTCATGGCTTCTTTCTGTCAGAGTGGCCTTTGAGCCCATGTTGATACAGTACTTGTTTCACTGTGCATAAAGACACAGTCTTTCCAGCTTCCGCCAGCATCTTCACAAGGTCTTTCAATTTTGTTCTTGGGTTGATATGCACATGTCGAACCAACTCATGTTCATCTCTGAGACACAGAACCTGTCTCCTTCCTGAGCGGTATGACGGCTGGACATTCCCATCAGAAGCTTCCAAAGACAGGACATCATCATATGGGCTGTCCCAAGTAGTTTAATGGCATAGTAATCCTAGTGTATGTAAACTATTGACTTTGCAGAAAGTAATAAAAAATGCCTTAAAAATTCTCTCTCTCATTATTCTGACATTTGGCAAATATAAATAATTTTGCTCATTCTAATTGACCTAAGACCGGTAAGGTTTATTCTGATTTCATGGCAGAAAAACATACATATGTGTCTTTTTATATAGCGTATGTAAACTTCTGATTTCAATTGTATGAAGACTGTCTAGCAGTAAGACTGTCTTTGTTGCTCATAACAACTAATCAGAGTTCCCCTTTCATTTCATATAGTGCTCTGAAAAAATGAAAAAGGAGCTCTGAATGGCTGCTATGGGCATAAAAGACAGTCTTACTGACAGAGTACATACAGTTGAAACCAGAAGTTTACATACACTATATAAAAAGACACATATGCATGTTTTTCTGACATGAAATTAGAATAAACCCTACCCGTCGTCGGTCAATTAGGATTAGCAAAATTATTTATATTTATATTTGCCAAATGTCAGAATAATGAGAGAGAATTTTTAAGGCAATTTTATTACTTTCTGAAAAGTCAAAAGTTTACATACACTAGGATTACTATGCCTTTAAACTACTTGGGACAGCCCATTTGATCATATCCTGTCTTTGGAAGCTTCTGATGGGACTGTACAGCCATCATACCGCTCAGGAAGGAGACCAGTTCTGTGACTTAGAGATAAATGTGCTTTGGTCCAACATGTGCATATCAACCCAAAAATATCAGGTTCTTGGTTTTTAGATCTCCCATGGAAATTGAAAGCAACAATCTGATTGGTTGCTATGAGTAATTCTTCCAACATTACTTTTCATAAGTTTTGATAAATTTTCTACATTGTGTTTTGTTCAAAGTATTAACTTTTTTCTACTTTTTATAATATGGAATCTAATATTATAATAACAAGAATATTAGCAATAATATTAATGATAAAAATAATAATATAGATATAATTCATGTACATCATAAAGAGAGTTCCTCTTAGGAAAAGCATGAAGATTCAACAATTAGATAATAAGAAGAGCCACACTACAACCATACATATTTGAGCTATCTCAAAGACATATTGAGAGCAGAATTTAGCTCTACTTTCATTTACCTAGTGCTGGGTTATAAGAAAGAACAGCTCTCTGAAGGAACGGAAATCCTAGGAGGACATTTGTCTTGGGTATGAACAGACTCTAATGGAAGATTGTGGTTTCCCTTAGAAAGTGTAATCGTAAGCAAGTAGATTAAAGTTTAAAAAGACTTCTCTTTTTGTCCATGATCCTTGTATAGCATTTGACTTTGTTCTATCAACATTTATTGTTTGGTTTCTTATTGAATTCAGTTTAAAGAGAATCTCACTATTTTTTTTTACATTTGTTTATACTTATTAAAATCAAATTATGATAGATATTATTTTCTTCTTACAGGGGTTTATTTGATGATTGTAGATATTTTTTCACTTTTCGTATATGATTATGCAAGAAGCCATCTTGCCGGGGCTACTTTAAAAAAGCTTTTAAAGAGCTGAGTTATAGCAGATACATGAGCATAGGAGCCTGTGAACTGAAGCAGGCCCATTGACTTCAATATGAATGTTCTTTAGGCATGCAGTGACGGGAGGGAGAGAGAGAGAGCTGCAAGCTTCACCTACGGTGAATGGTAGATCCTGTGTTATCTAGACTCATTGGTTTCACCTTTCAGTGTAATCCTGCTTGCGTACTGCTTAAGAGTTTTCTCTACCGAACATGAAGTGTCAGACTATTACTAAGCCTAGTGGTTAAAGTGAAAACCGCAGATTTTAGACATATTAATAGTGATATGGATAAAAAAACACAATTAACATTTCTTAAAAATGGGTTTAACATAAAAACATAAATTCAACAATATGTCATTTTCTAATAACACATTCCATTTAAAAGTAGATGTTCTCTCAGGTATTGGAAGTAATTCTAGTTCAAAACCAACTTCCTTTGTATACCACTATTTTAAGCCCGGTGCCATATTTTGCTTGTAAAAGAAGGTGTAACCTTCGAAACGTCGCAGTTCAGGTGTGTTCCTCTGTCTCTATGCTCGACATCTCCTAGCTATCCCAGCGTGGATTGAACGGACTGATGTGAAGTTCCATGCAGGACGCGAACATAAGTATACCATTGCCCTTTCTTGTCTAACGTGTATTGACATTTTAAAACGTTACATTTGTCTTAAAACGGACTGAACGTATGTGTAATAAATAAGAAGAAAATACTTAAAGTGGTGTTGCCATACCTTGCATTGAACATTGGAAGTAATTCAACTACCTGTAACAAAACTACATGTAACATACCACAGCTGTGAATGGCCAATAAAACTCCCCATGCATCAACAGCAAAAGGTCAAGTTTCTCCAGACAAGAACAGTACTGTGTGGTGGGCCATAATCCCTCACTTAGGGCATAGCTGTAGGTGTTGCACTAATTTCCATAGTCCCCTGCATAGAGCATGCCTGTCTTTTTTGCTTTAATTTCCAACAAAGAATATCATATTCTTTCTAATTTCCTGAGATAACTCTCTCCTTAGCTTCCTTTGCTCCTTCCTGTGCTCCATGCTCAGAGTGGTACACACCATAATACCGAACAGCATAGTGACTACTTTTCATTCCTTAAATAGTCAAACTGACTAATTACAAGTTTAAAGACACCTGTGATGCTAATTACAGGACACACACCTTATTTTAACATGTGCCTATTATCACATTATTTTCAATCTTTTTTAGAGGTACCATCATTTTTTGTTCAGGCCAGTGTCGTCATTATTTTTATTCATTTTTTCAGTTGAATCAAAATTCAAACACCATGTCTGATATTGATTAATTGATTTTCAGTAAATTTAAATGCATTATTAATTTTGACAATTTCAAGTTATTTCAGTGACCATTGTGGGTACATGGAGCGTGAGGCTAACTGGAATTGGATAATTATAGGACATTACTTTACTTTGTCATTAAAACTATTCACATGATGAAAAAAATTCTTATCTGACAGTTACTAACTAAATCTATTAACGTTGAATAAAGCATATAGACGGTCTGCAATTTACAAATACCTTAACAATAGAAATACATATGTGACTATTCCCTAAGCCAGAAAAGCCTTCTTGAAAATTCTGCTGAAGACTTGACCGAAAGAAAGCCAGAACACATAACAGAGTTTCATATCTAAGAAGGAAAATAAAGATAAATTGGCCCTTAGTTCTGCTCCACGTACCCTTAGAGCTATGAAAGCATTGATCAATTAAGGTGTCTTTTGTAATCAGTGTTACATTTATTATTTTTTTAGATCCAGCTCTCAAATTAGTGAATGATTTCATAATACAGGTCAACGTATCATTTAAAACTTGATTTTAGCATTTCAAGGTGAAGCCTTGTGGACTGCGGTTAAAAGCTATTTCTTTTGTATCATCGGACTCACTAGCCATGCAGAATAATTTCAGGATAATTACTACTTTTCCTTGTACTATAATTTGAGAAAAAAGGCAATGTGCTGGCCATAATCCAGGCAACTGTAGTGACTGTTCTGTGTTTAGCCAACCATAGCATGAAACTGATCTATTTTTACACCTACCTCTCTGACATTATGTATAGAACACATTTGAGAAATAGCCATATAATTGATACATTAGAAAGTCACTGCATTGAAAGCATGTACACACTATTCAGTTTCACCATGGGTGTGCTAAATTTGTGGCAATAGATTCATCATAATCTGTACAATACATTAATTAAAATCAATCACCCGGGTAAGTGCTGCCAATTAAAAAGGGGAAATATGCCAATGAACTCAGGTAGGTGGTTAAGTAAATTTAAATCTACCGTAATACATTTGTACATGTGAGTGCAGCATTTTAGAGAGCTGTTGTTAGTTAGACTACAGGCTGCAAAATGTTTTCAAGAATTGTAACTTAAAGGGTTTGTCTCAATACAATGATTGGGTTTTAATTAAAAGATCTTTAAAAAACAAGCAGCTTTGCAATATATGTTCATTACAAATGTCCTACTGATTTTTAGTTATCCCTGGTAGTAGAAGTGCATCAGCTCCTCAAATCACTATAGCCACCGACCTGTTGATTTTTCTCTCACTGGCTGCCAGTGCTGGTGATGTCATCAGCTTCTCAATGCAGGTCAGAGCACAGAGCACCTCCTGCACAGTATGAGGCTACTTGTGATGCTTCTGTAGGGAAGGGATGGGGAGGGCTCTACTCCTGGCTTCTGTGTCTGTGTAGCTGTGCTCCCTGGATTAACCCTGTGTGTGCCTGCTTCCTCCTGCTCTCTACACAGATTGAGGAGACCAGAGATTAGGCTGATCTGTGAGCAGTATGATGTGACAGCAGTGAAGTGTGTTACTATAATCATGATGTGTCTGTGGAGCTTTGACTATACTAATAGAACAGATCAGGGGGGGCGTGTGAACGGTTCATATCCCTCTCTGCTCTGCTGTATTAGTGACACGCCGTGATTATAGTAACAGACTTCACAGCTGCCCTGTGTCCTGATGGGAGGACAGCACAGAACAGGGTTTGTTTGTTGTTGCTTGAGATGTCAGTGGAGATTTGTATGCTAAGCAGCGGGTATAGGAACACTTACATCCCCCCCTGCTCTGCTATTAGCATACACAGATTCACAGATCTCTATCTCCATAGCCACTCATAGATCAGCCCTCTCCCTGCTGTCTCACACAGGGTTAACTTTGGCAGCAAACCCTCCTCCCCTCCCACTGCTGTATAGAAGTTACTGCAGTCTGAGGAGGAGAGCTGTCTGTGTGCTGAGGGGAGGGGGGAAGGAGGAGGAGAAGAGGCAGACAAGAAGCACGCCCCTGAATTCAAAAATCCTATGGTGCCAGACACACTGAGGTAGGCTAAAAACCTATAGTGAGACAACTCCTTTAAGTGCATTACTTATTGTTTTCTTTGAAACAATTGTACCTGCTGATTTCAGGTAGTTCTGTAGCTCTCCACAGGTGGTCCTTGGCTCTTGGACAATTCTCCTGATAATTGTTTACACTCCTCTGCCTGCAATCTTGCAGGGAGGACCTGGCCTTGGCTGATTTATGATGCTTTTTCCACATACAGATTATGGCCCCTAGAGTGCTCACTGGAATCTCTAGTAGTTAAGAAATTCTTCTGTAACTTATGCCTTCAGTACATACAAACACAAAAAGAAAAATGGTCAGCTCACCAAATTCAACGTTGATCCTGCTGGAGGAGGCACGGAAAAGATGAACCAATTCTTAATATCAGGAAATCTCTATGCAATGGATATTCCAGCTACCAATAGATGTTTTAAAAACTTATAAATTTATTAGCAAAGAAGAAAGCCATCTTAAAAATATTGCTTCTCAGAATAAACAAGCGCACACAGCCAGCATCCTGCAACAAGCTGACACATTTCGGATATGTTCCTTAGTGATAGCTCTAAAACGGTTTTATTTTTTGCTAATAAATATATAATATTTTAAAACATCCGTTGGTGTTGGAAGCTGAAATAACTATTGCATAGTAATGCCTTCAGTTTGTTTTGTAACAATAAGGGTTTGAAGGTCTTGAGTCAGCTCACTGGTTTTGCCCATCATGAGATGTTTCTTGTGGGGCACCTTGGTAATGAAACACCTTTTAATAGGCCAATAGTTAAACCAGCTGATATTATTATTCACTAAGTGGCAGGATTACTTTCTAATTACTTATAGATTGCAACTGGTATCACGACTTCCCATGGCTTTTTGCACCTCTCTTTCTTCATGCTCTCAATAGTTTTTCCCTATGTCATTTCTCATTATTACAAGTAACTTAATTTATAGACATCTATGGTTTGATTTCTTTGATTTTGTGGATTGGATGGCTTGTTGCTGACATCTGGTGAGATTTTTTTGTCATTAGCACCTTTAGAAATATATTCACTTAGAACATTGGTGGTGTGTTCAATACTTATTTTATCCACTGCTTAGGAGGGGCCATTTTTATGCTTATATAAATTAATCGGGTTTCTCTATAGCCATCTTTTCTCAAGACTGAATAAGTTTAATTATTTTAACATTTCCTCATATCTACGATGTTCTTGTCTGCTTATTAGTTGGTTTGCCATCTTTGTACTCCCTCTAACTCCAGGACATCTTTTCTATAAACTGGAGTCCAGAACTAGACAACATATTCCAAATGAGGCTGCACCAATGCTTTATATAGTGGTAACATTACATCCCTGTCCCGCTGGTCCATGCCTCTTTTAATACACACCAATATCCTGCTGCCCTTAGAGACAGCTGATTGGCATTGCATACTGTAAACCTAGATACTTCTCAACAAGCGATTCTCACAATTTTTTACCCTTTAAAAGGTTGGTACTCCAGGTGTACAAGGGGTGTGAACAGCTGCAAAGAGTTGGGAGTGACACTGGAGCTAGAGAGAGGCTCAGGGCCCCAGAGGCTTAAGGGTAGTCTAATACAACAATAAGGACACTTTAGTTTTTGAGGTATTGTGTGATAGGCACAGACCTCTGGTAAGAGAGGGACTCTGTACATGAGTAAGGGGCCCGACTGCCAAAGAGTTGTGTTTATGTGTTTGCTTTTTCTGTAAACTGTCCTGGCTAATAAAGCTGGCTGTGGCCAGATTAAAAAGAAGTCTGGTGTCAGAGTGCCCTATCTGGAAGCGCCATAATTGTTTTACTAAGAATCCCTGGAGTCAAGTCTGAACCTGAAGACGGACCAAGATTTTGAGAGCATATGAGAGCTAAATGGCAGCTTATAAGCTTACAGCTTATAGATAGATAGATAGATAGATAGATAGATAGATAGATAGATGGATAGATAGATAGATGGATAGATAGATAGATAGATGTGTGTGGGTGTATGTGTGTATGTTCGTGGATGTATGAGTACTGTATGAGCCATACAATTCTATTGTGCAGTTCATATTCCACATTAATTTCTGTCTCCAAACAAACAAGGAAATGCTATTACAAGGTTTATACTGCTGTGGACCAAAAGGTTCATGATGTTAATTAAGAAAGCAAATAATATTCTGACAAGTCTGGTTGGAAAATTCACCTTAACAACAGTATTGACATTATGCTTTCCTTTCATTACTTGGCACAGCATGCTATGTGCAATAACAATACTATCGCCAATCTTTTGGACATGACAAATAATGTACACAGTGACAAGACCTATGATGTGCTACTTGTATATGTATACAACGTATTTCAGCTTGTAATGTAAAAACATTATTGTATATAATAAACTACTGGTACTGTAGGCAGTAGCTGGCGAGCATAAAATGTTCACCCCATCCCATCAGTATCCTTTTTGTTTTATAAACAAAAAAGCATTTGGCATCAATTTATTAATTTCATTTAATAAACATAAAGCTACTTTATATCAAAGCAGTACAATTGCAAACATGCAAGTGGTCGTACCTATACAATGCCCTACTTAGGAAGTATAAAAAAAATGCATCAATGTCTATTAGGGGCTTATAGCTTTCAATAGGTGTTAACAATATAACATCTATTCCCCTGGATGGAGCAAGGACAAGATATACTTTAGAGTCTGTATAACACTTATCTATTGTGTCTTATCAGATGTTATATTGTTAACACATGTAAAGTTATAGGCAACCTATGGGGTTTGATGCATTGCTTACACTTACTTTTAGTGCGCTCTTGGACTTGGTAATAGGCAGAGAAAGAGAGACAGAAAGCAAGAGTCTTGTCAGTATATGCAGTCATGTACAGAAGCTATAAGGGGGGCCCCTGAAATCAACTTCACTGGTGAGCCCGAAGAATTAACTTCATTGGTGGGCCCTAAGAATCAACATTACTGATAGGCCACCGCAGTACGACACTGACCATTTGTGTATTTTGGTCTTCATGGGTGAAATTGTACTGTTTTAATATGAAGTTTTTTGTATTATGTTTATTCAATAACATTGTTTGATTCCTAATGCCTCATTGTGGATATATTGTCTATGGGTTTATACTGTACTTGTATAATTGATTTACATACATAACATTTTTATGTGGTTTTTAGTAGTCCAATTTTTTCATCATCGGAGTAAATGTACTTTACTCAAAGACTGATTATGTAGCATATGCAACAGGGCATCGAAGCCAGGGGAATCCACGCATCTGCATGAATATGCTTCACAAGCACCATAAAAGTAGTAGAGAAAGTCCATCCATCAATCAGATCCTTTTACAGAGCTGGTAAGCATTTTCCCGTCACATTCATTTCCTCTTCGTTTCTCTACCAAGCCGTCTTATAGGGTGTGTGAACATGTTTTTGTTTCCATATGTTGCTTCACTGTAGTTTTTTATAACCAAAGCAAAACCATGCAATTTTTTAAAAAAATTGCTGTGAAAATAAAAAAAATTTGACATGATCAGGAAAATTGCAATAAATACACAGTACCTATACAGTGCTAAAAATAAGAAAAAAGTAAATTGAGACAAAAAATACATTTTTACTGAATTTTGTGGAGGAAAAAACAAAAAAACAGGATAGCCGCAACAGTTTAATGAACCCTTAGGGAATTTCCCTGCACGGTTTTGGGGCTTTTTTTTCAGGGGTTTGCTTTTTTCAGACCGCCTAAAAACCGGGCCGGAAAAAGTAGAGATTGTGCTTAGGGGAAAACCCTGCGCGCCCGCTGAACGGGTTTTTGCCGGGGTTTTTCGCCGGGGGCCGGGAAAAACATTGAAAAATGAACTATTTCTGCCCCGGTTTCCGGGGGAAATGTGATCTCAAGGGGGAGGGGGGAGGGCTGTTCTCGTCTCCGGGGAGAAAAAGCCGTCCCCCCTGCGGGCGGGGGGACGGCTAAAAAAAACGGAAAAATCCGGGCCCTTTTTTTTCCCACTCCCGTTTTAAACGGCCCTTGGGGTGCTTTACATGGTAAAGAGCAAATCCTGGTCAGAAATGCAAAGCGGTATTTGGTCTTTTTTTGGCACGTGAGGGACGGCTTTTATCTGCTGTTTGCAGATTCAATGAACATGTTCTAAGTTTTTCGGACCGCTGGCAGTGTGAAAAACCATCCGGTGGAAAATCCGTGCAGTAGGGACTGCAACACGGATTTTCCATTAAAGTCTATGGGGAGCGTTGCTTGTCGGTTTTCAGACGGTTTGTGGTTTCACAAAACGTCTGAAAAAAACAACAAATAACCAGTGCTGTGGGGACAAGCCCCTAAGCTACAGTCAAAACTGCTTTTTTTGTAGTGATTTTGCAAACATTTTATAAAAAAAAAAAATGCTAATTGATGGCACCATCACTTCAGTGGTGGTAGAACTGTGTCAAATCCATGCCAAAATTCTGTTTTAAATTAAAATGTAATACATATGAATTATGTTTCAAAAACCCCATGCACATGTCACAAAAACAGGGATATTAGGGCAGCTACTGATTTCGCTCTTTACTCTGTGTAGGAAGAATGTCCACAAATTTCACCTTTTACATTTCCAAGGGTGAAATCCACTGCACAACCCCTGCACAAACAATAAGGTTTTAACAAAAGAAAAAAAAAAATTTTTGTAAAAAATAAATTCTAGACAACTGTGGGTTTTCGATCCCGCTTATCGTATCTAATACAAGAATGCCCAAATTCTCTGGATTCTATTTCTTGGAATGTAATAAGTGAAATGAGTGCCTTAATCTTCATCTACTGAAATCCACATATAACTGATGGGGGCCCAAGCTGATTTGGTGCTCCAAGGCATCCTGAGCCTTTAGCTATGCCTTTTGGTGCACAAAAAAAAATGTATTTAGCTTAGAGTGTGGTCACGACAAAACTGAAAAATTGGGCAGGAATGAAAGCCAGGGTAACCCCAACTCTTTTCCCGAAAACTTGGGGAAATTTCCCCTAAAAGGGCATTCCTTCCAAACTCCTGGAAGAGAATGTCTCTGGTGCTGTACATTTAAGGTGCTCACATGGTGCTGGCTCCTGAGGCAACAGCCAGGATCTGAGCTAGCTTCAATTCTGGCAATTTACCCCCCTAGACATCATGGTCAATAGCAACAATGGCATTTAAATGTTACAAGGGACTCAACTTCCCCTTTTGGGCACCCCCATGTAGATAGCGGGATTCAATTATGCCATGACAGTCAGAAGCCTGGTAATGGCCTCCAAGTCTGACAAATACAGAAGCCTATTAGTCTAATATGCGCATTTTTACAGGCAAAAAATTTGCAACCAAAATTTTTTTTTCAAATATTATAATAACGATCAAGCGATCACATAATCTAGTCCTATAGTTGGACTAAAAAAAAAAGTAAAAAAAATGTTTGCACAAATATATAATAAATAAAACAAAGTATAAAGGGCCACATGTATGAAAGCTGTCTATGTCTAAGACTTTCTTTGCTGCCATAAAACCAATCACAGCCCCTCTTTTATTTCATAAGTGCCTAAAAATAAAAAGGAAAACCTAAAGGGTTGCTGTGGGCAACTAAGAAAGTCTTAGATCAAGACAGTTTTCATGCATGGGGCCCTATTTTCCCAATAAAAGCACTAAAAATGAAGAAAGGTAATGCCTTATCTGTAATGCATAAAATTGTCAGGTCATTTAATCCATATGGTAAATGTTGCAAAAAAACACACACAATAAAAGTACATGCCATAATTGCATTATTTCTTCATCCAACCTCATAAAAATGGAATCGAAGGCTATCAAAAACTCTTATGTACCCCAAAGTGGTACCAATGAAAACAATCCTATTCTGCAAAAGATTCACTCAGAGGGCCTTAAAGGAGGGCACCCAAAAGTCCTGAACATTCTTGGGACAGTCCACCAATCTTATTTTACCTCTTTATACACTGTCTACCAGTGGGCTATGTTTCAAGTGGTGATCCACTAGATACACTTACTCTGTGTAATAGTGAACTTAAACTGTAGTAAAGTGGTTGTGCTCTTGTAAGGTGCATTTAACACACATTTTTAAGCAAACAACAGTGTGAACGGAAAATCAAAAATGCACCAGATTAATCACACTGGCTCATTCTGTTTCATATTTTTGGTACATAATTAGATTTGTCTAACCTGTTTTAGTCCAACTGTGAAGTGGCAAATTTTTGGCACAACATATCACATCATGGTCATGCCCATTTTCAAGTGAACCTACAACCACTTCCGGATAATCCACTTACTTTTTGCACCATTAGTGCATAATAAATATGCCTGATACCTGCTACGTCCAAAAACTTTTAATGACCACTTTTCTGGCCACAATAATTGTACATGTATAATTATGTCTTTAAAGACATAATGGCACTTTATACAATATTTAGCCCTAAAATACAAACAGTATATAGTATCTTCTGGGAAATGGCATTTGTGTTGCTATCCACGGCTTTGTTCTAGTTATGTTCCAGATTGCTCAACATCCCTTTAATTCCTTCCCCAACAAGACCTAAATGATATTTCTCAGTTACAGAATAGTTTAAGATATTGGTTACAGTGTTTTATTCTATTTTATATTCCCACCAAGAATCTGATGTCCCAGTCAATATGTATTTCAGCCATTCAATAAAGCAAATTTTCTATACTAAAATGATTTGCACTAATTGAATTGGACCCGTCCTATATGAAAGGTCAGCACAAAATACATCATATTGTGATTGCTGCTACCCATATACTCCCTTACCTGCAAATAGATTACCAGTAAATGACAGGACTAAATCTAGTAAAACTGAAGAGTTGCTGACCCTTCCACCAACTGTGACAGATAGTTCCTGGACGTTTAATCACATTAATACATATGATAGATTTTTATTTACTGCAAGCTCTATAGTCCGTATCTACCTCGTCCAAGCACATGTACTCATGTTAAATAATAATATTAAATATTGCTACTTACTACCTGAACATATGAACTCTTTATTAAGAATGTAATGGCAACAAAAGTATGCAGGGGGATACTATTCCCCTCTGTTTGCCCTGTTCAACAATTCTAGAGACCATCGCCAGAGGCGTAACTTCACGCTGTTGGGCCCTGAAGCAAAGAATGAAATAGGCCCCCCCCAGTTACCAAGTTTCTTTACAATTATGGTGTCTTCTTAAGTGGCACAAAGGCTTTTGGGCCCCCTTAGGCTGTTGGGCCGGTAGCGGCTGCAACCTCTGCACCCCCTATAGCTACGCCCCTGACCGCCATATTCTCCATATGTTTTGATGGAAAGTTGGCCGTGCTATGGGTGGTACATAAAGAGTTGATGAAGCAGTGTTCAGTTCTTTCGTTATCTCACATACATTTTTGAGAGACACATCTAGACACACTTACCTCTCTTGAGGTAAGACCTACTTCTATGGAAATATCTCTTAAAATAGCATTTTTAATTAAAAGTATAAGATCCCTGAGTTATCTGCTTTTATTTTGTTTGTAGTAGTGGTCTATGACCTTTTATTACACCAATAAAATGTATACAATAGAATGTATAGACGTACATTCCAATGAATACAGAAGTACACATGTGGTATGTGCTCTTTTACAAGTATGAACAAGGCCTTAATGGGACTGCTATGGATGTTACAGTTGTAGGTGACAGCTTCATTGTTTTGTTCTTTTCTGTTTGGTCAGAACTGATTGAAGAGAATTATGTTGTTGACCATTGACCTCAACAATGAAAAATAAAAAAACAATAATAACAGAGTCCCATATAAATATTTAGCAGTCCTCTTTTTCTCTAATAATCAGGCAGAGCATTGCTGGATCACTGTTCCCAATCATGGAGAGAACTTTGCACTGGTACAGTGCAAGTGCTCCTCATACTCGTTACACTGATCACAGAGAAAGAGGAAATAACAGCTAGGACAATGCTGGAGTAACTACAAGACCCCAGGTATCAAGCATTAACCCCTTCACTGCCCTCCACCAGGGATATTTACATTAACTCAGGGGTGTCGCTAGGCACAAGTCCCGGATAAAACTGTCGCTGCTGTGGGCCCAAAGAACCAGCAGTCTTCTCAACAGTTTCACATTCTTAGTACTGCAACGGATCAGGGAGCTTTCAGTTTCCTTCCCCGCAGAGTACTCCCGTGGGTCACAAGTCAGGCTTGCCACCCACTAGAGTATATGGCACAGGTAGCGTGAGAATTTCATCATGCTGCTTAAGCCGGGTGCAGGGTAACTACTCAGGCAACATAATGATGTCTGTATGGGACACAGTGAGGAGCAAATTGTTATACAGGGGAATTAGGAGAGGTATTATTTTTTCTATTTTTAATTGGGGGCCTATATACCTCCCTACTAGGGGGACCTATAGACCAGCCAACCTATTAGGGAGACCTATATACTTACCAACCTTCTATATACAAACTACTGATGGGCCTATATATCTATCAACCTACTGGTGGACCTATATATCTACCAACCTATTGGTGGGCCTATATATCTACCAACTTACTGGGGAGACCTATATACCTACTTACATACCAGGGACCTATACACCTACCAACCTACTGGGGAACCTATACACCTACCAATCTATTGGGGCCTTAAACACCTATCAACCTACTGGGCGCCCTATATCGCTACCAACCTACTAAGGGACCTATATACCTACCTACCTACTGGGGTGAGCTATATACCTATAAATGGGAACTATTGACCTACCAGAAAGATTCAGTCAGTGTTTAAAGCCAAAAGTGGATTTAAAAAATACTAACAAAATAATAAAAGTTAAAATTTAGATTTTTAGGAGCAAACCAGTAACAATACAGTTACATGACAAGAATCTGCATAACTGAGCATATGCTAAATAGTTGCAAGTCAAATTGATGTATGAGATAACCAAGATGATTGTCTGCTAAATGATGGTAGCCTCATTTTTAAAGCTGTACTGGATGGTGAGATAAATAGCCTGAAAGTCAGATGTTCATAAATTGTTACTCTTTTGCTTGGCACTGTACCTTCCTAGATACTGAAAATGGCTATATACCTACCTACCTACCTACCTACAGGGGGACCCTCTATACCTGTATGCCTACAAGGGGAGCTATATATCTACCTATGTATCGTGCTCGCATATATGCCTCCCTGCCTACTTTGGTGGGCAGATATGTACATACCTACTGAGGGGACCTATATACCTAAATCCCTACTGTGGGGGACTATATAAGCTACCTACGGGGACCATATATACCTGTCTACCTACTGAGGGTTCCTATATACTGACCTTCCGAGGGTACCTATATACCTAGCTACCTACTAATGGAACTTATATACCTACCTAATGAGTAGACCTAAATAACTACCTACCTACTGGGGGGGATATGCACCTACGTATTACCTACTATTCAGGGTACTACCTACCTACTTCAGGGGGGTGTCTATATACCTCCCTACCTAATTGGGGCATATATAGGAATGATGTGTGACTCTCCATCCCCCACAGCAGGCACACAGCTTTTTTAGCATAGGAAACAGGTAGATGTGGGGGATGGGGTGTCACAATGCTTTCCCATATAGGCCCTCTTTAGGTAGGGAGGTATATAAATTCCTCCAGCAGTTAGATATAGGGTTATTGTAAAAGTGAGAATTCAAAAATGTTTGTGTGGTAAATTCTGCAGAGATGAGTCGTGGCCGGGAGAAGACATCATGGTTGTCTAAACAGAATGGAAAATAAAAAGGACAGTGAACAGCTCATCAGAGAAGATGTCAGCTGTGAATTACTAGATGTAGCTGCAGTGTGGTCACTTATATGTCTGCAGAGCCTGTGTACAACTGCTAGTCACATGTGGTGGTCACATTTGATCACGGTCTGGCAATATTATTTGGTTTTTAAGTAGTATATTATTGGGTCTTATCATTGGGGGATTTTTTTTAAATGACAGTATGACAGTAATACATATGGTATATTTGCTCCATGTATAGGTGTATTATTTGGTAACCATATGACTGTTATTTATAACATATTACACTGTCATATTTAGGTGTGCACTTTTGAAAAAGTAAATTTGTCAGGGTTGATTTTCAGTGTACGGTGCATTGCTGAGGTGATGGACAGCATTAATGTGGAATATGTGTAAAATTAGAGACATGAACATATATTTTTATCTCCATAAAAATACATGCCGCAGTTCAAGATGTGGCGTGAAAAATGATGTGTGAACCCAGCCCTACTGAGCAAAACGTATCACAGAGGGCCTGGACCCTGGATGTTTTACGATCCTAGCAACACCCCTGCATTAATCCCTTTACTGCCCTACACAATTAGGGATCCTTGTATTAATCCCTTTACGTCCCTAGACCATTAGGGATGCAAAATGAACCTCCACTGATCTCCACCAAAGATCCAGACGATACCCACTCACTTTCTTACACCACTGTAACCTATTACTAGATCCTACGATTTGCAACATTAACTCTTGCATTGCTCTCCAGCAGGGAACTTTATAATAACCTCCTATCTGCCCAAGACCACCAATGATACTTATTATGGTATGTATTAAAACTAGAAGTAAATAAAAAGAGCGTAAGAAATGGCCCAAAACCATTAGCGCTGGGATGTGATTTAAACATGGAGGTTATATAGATTTTTTTGAGCTGTTTTTAGAGGGGGGGCAATCGATTCTAAAAAGGGGGAATTTTCTTTTTAAAATTTTCCCGGAAAACTTCAGTTGGGGAACGAAGTCGAACTTTGGGTACTTCGGGGAACAAAGTGTGTTTTTCATTAAAAAAAAGGCTGCGAGCACATGGCTTTAAACCATGGGGAAAAGCACTCTGGGAGGAAGAAGGGGCCCATACCCTTTCATGACTTGGCAAGATGAAGCCAATCAGAGCCCAAAGGGGGGATTCTGTGACTTCCCCCCAAGCACTATATAAGACCAAAGTCGGCCCCCCCGCTGGGAACCTCCACTCCTCCATTTGGAATTTTTTTTGACAGGGAAATTGCCCCCGGGGGGTTTATAGCGTTTTTCCTGAAAACCGATTTTTACACAGGTTTTTGTGGGGGCCCTAAAGCTTGTCTCAGAGACTTTTCTCTGAATTTTCTATTTCTAAATTTTTTGGGGTTTTGGGGATCTGAAACCCCGTGTGCGCCACTGCAGCTGCATATACTTTCAATATCCAAGGGGGAAATCAAAGCCAGTTCCTTTTGTATTCTTTTAAAGAAACCGCGTTTTTTTTTTACAATAAAATACCCCTTCATTTTTGTGGCCAAAAATTCAAATTGGGGCAATTTACATCCGGGGGTTTTAATTTAAAGCGTTGTTTTTGCTGCTGTGCCTGACAAAAAAAAACCGCCCTTTTTCAACGCCAAATAAATATTTTTTTTTTGGGTAGCCAAAAATTCAAAAACAAATTTTAAATTTAAAAATTTTATCTTTTTTTGGTGGGCGAAGAAAATACCCAATTGTAACACGCTACAAAGCAATTTTTTTTTGTGGGGTTTTCAATTCTTGCGCAATTTACATCAGGGTTAATTAAGCTTTTTTGCGGGTGTGCTGAAAAAAAATAAACCCCCTTTTTCAAGGGCCAAATATATATATTTTTTTTGGTAGCCTAATTCCCCAAGAAAAAGGAAAATTTTAAAATTTTTTAATCCTTGTTGTGTGGCGTAGAAAATACGCCTTGTAAAAACCCCCAAAAGGGCACTATTTTGTGGGGGCCAAATTTCTATTCGAAAATTTAAAACCGGGGGTTAATTAAGCTTTTTTTTTGCGGTGGGGGGGGACAAAAATAAACCGTCTTTTTTAACCCCAAAAAATATAATTTTTTTTTTTGGGTAGCCTAATTCACAAAAAAAGGGTTAATTACAATTTATCTCTTTTGGTGGCGTAGAAAATACACCTTTGGGTAAAAACGCTAAAAAGCTACAATTTTTGTGTGGTTTAAATTCCCAAATTTCGCAATTTTTACTTTCCGGGGGTTTAAAAATTAAAGCGTTTTTTTGCTGCTGTGCGACAAAAATAAACCCTTTTCAACCCAAATAAAATATTTTTTTTTGGTAGCCTAATTCACAAAAAAGGGGTTAATTAAAATTTTATCCTTGTTGGTGGCGTAGAAAATACCCCTTTTGTAAAAACCCCCGCTACAAAAAGCTACTATTTGTGGGGGCTAAATTTCTATTGCGCAATTTCCCATCCAAGGGGTTTAAAATTAAAGCGTTTTTTTTGCTGCGTGCTGACAAAAAAAAAACCGTCTTTTTTTCAACGCCAAATATAAAATTTTTTTTTTTGGTACCTAATTCACAACCCAAAGGTTAATTACAATTTTTCTTTTGTTGTGTGGCTTTAGAAAATACCCCATGTAACACGCAAACAAAGCTACTATTTTGTGGGGGCCTTAAATTCTATTGCGCAATTTACACCCAGGGGAAAATTAAGCTTTTTTTTTGCTGCTGTGCTGACAAAAAAAAAACCGTTTTTTTCAACCCCAAAAATATATTTTTTTTTTTTTGGTAGCCTAATTTCCCCAAGCAAAGGTTAATTAAAAATTTTATCTCTTTTTTGGTGGGGGCGTAAAAAATACACATTGTAAACACGCTACAAACCAACTATTTTTGTGTGGCCAATTCTATTGCGAAATTTTACATCCGGGGGTTTAAATTTTAACTTTGTTTTCCCTGGTGTGCTAAACAAAAAAAAACCCGCCTTTTTAAAAACCCCAAAAATATATATTTTTTTTTTTGGTACCAAATTTTTCAAAAAAAAGGTTAATTACAATTTTATCTTTTTGTTGTGGTGGCGTAGAAAATACCCCTTTGTAACACGCTACAAAGTTTCCCAGTTTTTTTGGTGGCTAAAATTCTATTGCGCAATTTACACCCGGGGGGTTTAATTAAGCGTTGTTTTGCGGGTGTGCTGACAAAAAAAAAACCGTCTTTTTAAAACGCCAAAATATATTTTTTTTTTTGGTACCCAAATTTCCCACAAGCAAAGGTTTAAAATTTAACAATTTTATCTCTTAGTTGTTTTGGCAAAGAAAATACCCAATTTAACCCCTAAAAAAAGCAAAACTATTTGTGGTGGCTAAATTTTCAAATTGCGAAAATTTACACCCGGGGGGTTTTAATTTTAAGCTTGTTTTGCTGGTGCCCCCGACAAAAAAAACCCGGCCCTTTTTTCAACCCCCAAATATTTTTTTTTTTTTTGGTACCCTAATTCCCCCAAAAAAAGGTTTAATTACAAATTTTTAAACTCTTTTTGGGGCGTAGAAAATGCCCTTTTGTAACCCCCAAAAAAAGCTACAAGTTTGTGGTGGCTCAATTCAAAATTCGGCGCAATTTTACACCCGGGGGAAAAATTTTAAGCGTTTTTTTTGCGGGGTTTTTGCGACAAAAAAAAAACCGGGCTTTTTCAACCCCAAATATATATATTTTTTTTGGAAACCCTTTAATTCAAAAAGCAAAGGTTAATTACAAATTTATCTCTTGTTGTTTGGCGTAGAAATCCCCATTGAAATTACCCCCAAAGCTACTAGTTTGTGGTTTTTCCAATTCTATTGCGCAATTTAAAATCCAGGGGTTAATTAAGAAATTTTTTTTGCAGGTGTCCCAAAAAAAAATAAACCGATTTTTTCAACGACAAATATATTTTTTTTTTTGGGGTAGAAAAATTTCCCACAAGCAAAGGTTAATTACAATTTTATCTCTTGGGTTTTTGGCTTAGAAAATACGCCATTGTAAAAAAAGCTAAAAAAGCTTTTTAGTTTGTGGGGGGCCAATTCAATTCCCAAATTTTACATCCGGGGGTTAAATTTAAAAGGGGTTTGTTTTGCTCCCTGTCCCGACAAAAATAAACCGCTTTTTCAAAAACCCCGAAATATTTTACTTTTTTCCCTTTGTACCCAAAATTCACAAGCAAAGGGTTTAATTAACCCCTGTTTGTTTTTACATTTGAAAAACACACATTCTTGAAAAAACGACACATACAAGAAAATTTTTTCCTGGCCATTTGGGACCCGGCAATTTTACCCCAAGGGGTTACCCAAGCTTGTTTAACTGGGGGTTCATTTGGAGTAAAAAACAGGGTTTTAAATTTATAAATATACAAAATAGCTTCACAAACAGGTCTGTACATTTTAGAAAAAACCCAATTTTGCCCAAGCCCAGGGGAGGGGCAGGCTCTTGGCAACGCGAGGGGCAGGGCACAAACATTTCTGAAAACCGGGCCCGGGCGCAGCACAGCAAGGGGACGTCGCAGCGGGGGCCCACTGGGTTTAGGCCAAAAACGCCGCTTCACAACGGGCCCCCTGTTGTTCAGCAACCCAAGGGTTTTTTTGATTGGGGTTTTTTTACTAGGTCATCCTCTTCCCCCCCAGAAAACATCTTTCAAACCCCCGCCAAGATTTGGTGGGAACCTCAGACACAACACTTATTGGCCTGGCCCGGGAGCGGGGCCGCGGCCTCACCGTCCTCAGCCCCCCTTTTTTCCCATCCAGTTCCCTCAGCCAGGGGTCTACTATTTGGGGCTGGGGTCAGCGCCACTAATTTTAAACGAGGAAAAACAATTTGAAGGAGGGGAAAATCAGCAGAAAATTGGCAGCGAAGAAATGGGGCCCAAAACCCCAGCTTCTTGCAGTAGGGGCAAAATAAAGATTTTGGAAGTGGCATGGGAAAGGGCCCCTTTGGGGGGGGGAGGTCAGCCTCCGGCTTACCAAAACCCGGGGATGAGGACAAAGTGCCCATGAAACACAAATAATTATGAGTAGCCGACCGCAAATTGGGACCGGGTAAAACAAGGGCTTCATCATCGGGCAGGAGAAGAGGGGGGTCACTTGGGCCTTCCGGGAGCGGCCAGCCCCGCAATGGGGTTTTGGGGGCCGTGAGTCAACAGGGGAGGGACATGTTTTTAGGTCGGGGGCCAAGCGGCCACCCGGGGGGGAAAACCCGCTTTGCAGGCCAAGACAGTACGGCACAGGGGCCACAGCGAGGGGACGGCGGGAAGGGAGCCCCTCAGTTCGGGGCGTTTTCGGGAAAATCCCGCTACTCGGCGGTGGTGGCATTCATTTTCCCAAAAACACCGGGGGAGCCGAATATGGGGATATGTAAAAAATCTGTGGGGAGAAAGTGAAGCGGGGCCCGGGAGCTAACGTTGGCAAACGGGGCCCCGCGTTTAAAAAATGCATCTCAAACCCTCCGGGGCCGGGGGAAACTGGCTTTAGAATTTTTGGTTTCCAAACCGCCGCTGCAGGGAGCAGCCAGCGGCCAGTGGGACTATTGGGCCCTTTCAGCCAACAAGGGGTCCACCACCTCTGCAGAAAAACACGTTTCTCTTTACAAATTTTCCACCCCCGGGCCAATGCTCCTGCTCCTCGCTACTCATGGCGGGCCCGCAGTCCCTTCAGGGGGAGGGGGAAATTTTAAAGAGACAAAAGTATGCGTCCAACCTCCCCAAGGTGAGCAGCTGCCGTGCTCCTGTCCAAGTTGTTGGTACTTTCAGTCCCTCCCCTTTCCCAAAAGGGGGACTCTGGGACCATTCAAAAGAACAAAGGCTTGTGCCGACCGAGATGGAGAGTTCCAAACCCTAATTTCTTTTTCCCCCAAAAGGGATTTCCACACTTCATAAAAATGTAGAACAGAAAAAAGGGGCAGTCCTTGACTTATCGGTTTGTTCCAAGGTTTCACGGCAGCGGGGGACGTCGGGGCTGTAACTAAAGGTCAGGGCCAGTACATTCCTTTACGGCCCACTGGGTGAATGGGGCTTCCCCGCCCAGGCACACCCCAAAAAATTGGACGGGGAAAGCCCGCTTTTTTCCTCCACGTTGTCAAACTGTGCTTCTGCGCCAATTTTCCCCTCCTCCCCTCCACCCCACCCAAAACCCTCCCCTATCCCCCACAATACGCTCCATCAAAACCCCCTGTGTAGGGGAACCCGCGGTGGTCAAAGCAGTTCTTTAAACCCACTTGCCTCGGCGAACGAAGTCACACAGGGGGGGAATGCCCGCCCCTCAGCAGCAAGAAATCGAGTGTGGCTTTTTTTCCGACCAACTGAAAACGGAAACCCTGGGGGGCGGAACCCCAAAGGGGGGAAAAATGGTTTTCCGCGCGCACCGAGGAGGGGTGGGCCAAGCGCCCTGCATGGCGCACCTGTTTCAAACTGGTTGTAAAAAAAGGGTTTCCCGAAGTCCTTTCCCCCAAAACTTCAAACATTCTGAAAAAAACCCCGGAAAAATGTTCATGCACTTTTCCATTTCGGGACAAAGCCCAAAAACCCCCCTCGAGTTTCAGCGGCAGAACGGCCTCCCCCCAAAAACCCTGACAAAGCATGTATTTCCACCCGCGGAAATTTCCCGCCTGCACAAGTTGGACCGACTGTAAAAACAGAGAATTGGGCCCTTAACGATTTTTTGATGATCCAGGCAGAAAAAATACTCCCCTGTGTAACTTTTTATGCAACCAGTGGGAGCTCAAAGGCCCTGACACCTGCCGTTTGGGTTTAGAGGGCCCTTTGGGAAAGGGGCCCCCTTATTTGTCCCTATCGCCAGGGCAAAAAGGGAAAGAAAAAACTTTATTCCCACTGGGTTTATGTCCTGGAACAATGCTGAAAAATCTTTTCTGGGCAGGGGACGGAGTGTGGGAAATACATCCGGGCCACCCAAAAGTCCGGTGGGGGCTGAAAAGGAAAGGGGGGAGGAAAGGGGGACATTGGGGCGAAGCAAAAATCTGGGAAATTGAGTGGATTTTCTAAACCCCGGGACAAGAGAGGAGGAAACAGGACACTGGAGGGGGGGATTGGGGAAGGGGAAGACGAAGCAGATGACTCCAAGCACCGTGGCAGTATTCCCGTGGAAATGGAGGCAGGGAGCCCCCCCGGAGTCACTTGTGCAGATGTCCCGCACATGCTTATTTTCCCGGCCCAGTGACAGCCGAATAGTCGGGAAACCGGCAGAGGGATTACTTTCTGGCTCTCCACCCTGTTTAACCCCCCCCGCTAAAAAGGGCCCCCAAAAAGGGAGCCTTTTTTTCCCAGCTATTGAAAAAGGGGAAGACAAACTCAAAAAACTATAGGGGAAAACCTCCAAAACAGTTTGGGCCCCTGCCTATGTGCGGCAAAACGTCCCCCCCTCTGACAATCTTTACCCCGGGGGGGGCCCCAGCCCCCACGACCCTGGGGCCGCGGCTGCGGGGGAAGGGGGGGGGGTGGAGCAGTACCAAACTCCATCAGCAAACCTAAGGGCAGGAGTCCCCTAATGACAGCTTTCCCCCTTTAAACCCCCTAAAATTTAGGAGGGCAGCACCAGCAGCAGCAAACAAACAGGGCATTGGGGGCATTTTCCCCGAACCCCAAAAGGGTTTTTGGGCCACTTTGGGCCGCACTCGCCCCCCCGTTAGAAATCCGCTGGACTACTGGGCAGCCAAACGGATGGGGTTTGGCCCCCAAAATTGCCGAGTTTGCAGTGGAAGCTGTCCCGGGCCCCGGGCCCGAAATGTGGGAACAGACGGGTGTTCAGTGCGGCGGGGCCATCGATTTCCCCAAGGAGAACCCGTTTTCCCCTGGGGAAAAGTTGAAAAGACTTTACCTTTGTCAAGGGTGAATCAGGCTGGTCCCGGGCCCGGATTTCCACACACCAATGCCTTAGGCCTCTGGGTTCAAACTAAACCCGCCTCGCCACTAATTTTGATGGGCCCCCGACCCCCCCCTGATGCCCCACATCTGCTGATAAATTTCTCCATCTGCCAAACCCCCGTCTTTACCAGGGACATTTTGCCACCCACCCAACACTCGTCATTGTGGGCCCCTTAAAGTGCCAAAGCTGCTGCGCTTTGCTGTTGCCCGTGACATCCACACTGGTCATTGTGCCACTCTTTCGGCCCGGTACTGTTTTGCCACCCCCAGAATGTCATTGTGCCACCCCTCTGACCTCATTCTGTTTGCTCCTGTCATCACCTCCACTTCCTGTCATTTTTTCCACAAACCTGACCTTTTATGCTGCTGGGCCGCCGGGGACCTCCGCTCTCAGCCCTTTTTTTCCGCTCCCGTGGCCTAAAACTATTTTCCACCTGCAAATTTTCTTGGGGGGCCACTCCCTGACCTCATTTCTGCCGCTGTGACTTCCCGTCGTGGGCCCTTCCCCCCCCCAAATGTGTCATTGTGCCACCCGTCTTACCTCATGCTGCTGCCGTGGCTGCCCGCCGTGCCCCCCCCACAATTTGGGTTGGGGGGGCCCACTTCCTGGTTTTTGGGGGGCCCCAGGGAAATTTGGGAATTGTTGGGGCCCCTGGGGGCCCCCCGGGCCCCCATCCCGTTTTTGGCCCCTTCCTTTTTCCGTTTCCCTTTTCCCCACCTGTGGGTCTTTGTGTCCATTGTGCCCCCTGTCTGACCTTTTGGGTGCTGGGGGTTTTCTCCTGCCGTGCCTCCCACACTTTTCATTGTAACCACTCTTTGGCCTACTTTCCTTTTTTTTTCCCGCTCCAGAATTTTTCATTTGTGCCACTGCCTGACCTCATCTGCCTTTTCCACCGGACCTCCCAACCCGTGTCATTGTGCCACTCGCGGCCTGGTACTGTTTTTTCCACTTCCCCCGAATGTCATTTTTCCACTGTCTGACCTCATGCTGCTGGGCGCCGCCGGCACCCCCCACACTCCGTCACAATTTTCCACCCGAGCTCTCCCGTTTTTTTTTTTTTCCAGCTTTTCTGCCAAGACTTTATCAGGGAAATTCCCCGCTTCAGTTTTTTTGGTCAAAGGTTTTTTTCCCCCCAAAATTCCCAGGGCAATTTATAGTGAAAACGAATTTTAAGAGCGGCGGCAGTTTATGTCGTTCCCTACTAAAACCCCAAAATTTATGAAGACCAAACCAAGCTCCCTCGCCCTATTTAAACAAGGCACAACGTTCTACACACCCCGCAGGGTCGTGCAGCCCGGAAATACCGCTTTTTAACGCGATTCGTGCCGAAGTAATTTGGAAAAAAAACGAATTTTGTCGGAAAATTCGGGGAAGTGACCGAATCGAATTTTTTTAAAATTCGCCCCATCCCCAACTGTAGTATTTTTAAAAAAAATTTAATTTCCCCTAAAAACACTAAAAATTTTAAAGCATTGCATTTAAAAGCTATTTTTTTTACCAAACCAGGGAATTTATATTGGTTTTTGAACTGGGCCACCCCCGGGGGTTGGGGCCCCCATGACCAAAGGGTTTTTACCACAAATCACTAAAAATTACCATATATCTAAAAATTTTAGTAGCAGATTTCATAACAGGTAAAAATGGCCCCAAATTTTTTGGGTATTAACAAAAAAAAAGCTTTTAAATGCAAATGAACAAAGAACCATCAAGCAAATGCTAATCTTTTATGAAGGATCTATTTAACTTATCTATTTAGATTTATTAATGTCTATTTACCTGTTACAAGGTATAACTTTAAGTCTCCAGATCCTTAATTCTAAATATGTAACCATATGTAATAATGGTATCTTCTTATGTTGAAGAAGGGTCTTTGGGTCCATTCGCATACCAGGACCCAGGATTATTGGGACCTCTGCACCCTCCATAACTACACCATAGCTAACTATCATCATTCAGTAGTAGCTAGGCTTTCTAACCTACAGCTTTGTCACCATGCTTACATTTGCAATCTATCTTGCTGCCTTCTTCCTCCTTCCCTACCGCCCGGTCATGCCTCCAAACAACTCTATCCACATTAGCTCCTTTCTCCTTCCCTCTACCATGCACGCATCTCATGCATTACTTACTCACTTTATCTACCCCAAACCATCCTCTTTCAGGGTGCTGCACAAGCATCGCTCATATTCATCACTTAACCATCTGCAATCACTTTTCATTCTCCTGCTTCTTGCTGCAGGAGACATCTCTCCCAACCCCGGTCCACCTTCCTTCCCACCGCTTTCTCCCACAGAAACCCTGCTAACCTGCGTAATCTTAGTTGTACGTCTTTTCCTCTCCCATTTAAATGTGCTCTGTGGAACGCCCGATCCGTCTGTAATAAACTCACTGCTGTCCATGACATGTTCCTTTCTAACGCCCTCAATCTCCTCGCTCTCACAGAAACTTGGCTCCAGCAATCAGACACCGCGTCCCTTGCCGCTCTCACCTACGGCGGCCTACACTTCACCCACCCCCCCCGACCTGACAGGCCGGGGGGAGGAGTTGGCATACTTCTCTCTCCACACTGCACCTACCAGGTCATTCCTCCTGTACCCTCCCTCACTTTACCCTCCTTTGAGGTCCACACCCTCAGACTCTTTCGGCCATTTTTCATCAGAGTCGCAGTTGTCTACAGACCCCCCGGCTCACCCCGCCAGTTTCTGGATCATTTTGCTGCCTGGCTTCCTCATTTCCTCTCTACTGAAATACCCACAATCATCATGGGTGATTTCAACATCCCCATTGACAACCCTATGTCTCCTTCCGCCTCTCAGTTTCTTTCACTAACCTCTTCTCTTGGCCTCTCGCAGTTTCCTGACTCTCCAACTCACAAGGATGGGAACTCTCTTGATCTGGTCTTCTGTCGCCTCTGCTCAATTTCTAATCTTACCAACTCTCTGATCATAACCTCATCTCTTTTACTATCAACAACTTTCAGCCTTCTTTGGACACACCTACCCGTCGCCCATTCCAAAATCTCCGCTCTAAAAACACTCAGGAGCTCACAGACACCATACAGTCCTCACTGCCCCCAATCTCCTCTCTCCTGTCCTAACCTGGCTTTTAAACATTACAATGAAACTCTCTCTACCACCCTGGACATGTTGGCACCACTCACGCGCCGTACCACCACAGTCAGATGCTGGCAGCCTTGGCACACGTCTCAGACTCGCCATCTGCAGCGATGTTCCAGGTGCGCTGAGCGTCTGTGGAGAAAGTCAAAGCTACCTGCAGACTTTCTTCACTACAAATTCATGCTCAGGACCTACCACACTGCCCTTCACTGTGCCAAACAAAAATATTTCACCTCCCTCATCTCCACATTACACAAACAACCCAAAACGTCTGTTTGACACCTTCCACTCCCTCCTCAGGCCCAAAGCTCAGGCCCCGGTCACTGACCTCTGTGCTAAAGACCTGGCCACTCACTTAAAAGAGAAAATTGACAGCATCCAGCAAAACATCACATCACAATCCCCAAATAACACCCATCCTGTCCCTCCCCGCACGTCCTCTAATCTGCTCTCAGCCCTTGACCCGACATCAGAAGAAGAAGTGTCCAGGCTTCTCCTGTCTGCTCGCCCCACCACATGCTCTAGTGACCCCATTCCCTCCCACCTTGTCCAGTCCATTTCTCCAGCTGTCCTCTCTCATCTCTCATCTCTCTCTCCACTGGGATCTTTCCATCTTCCTTTAAACACACTGTTATAACTCCCTTACTTAAAAAGCCCTCTCTGGACCCTTCCTGCGCTGCCAACTACCGACCAGTCTCTAACCTGCCCTTCATCTCCAAACTCCTGGAACGCTTGGTCCACTCTCGCCTGATCCGCTATCTCTCTGCTAACTCTCTTCTAGACCCTCTGCAATCCGGTTTCCGCACCCTACACTCCACAGAAACTGCTCTTACTAAAGTTTCAAATGATCTCCTGACAGCAAAATCTCAGGGTAACTACTCATTGCTGCTTCTTCTGGATCTCTCTGCAGCATTTGACACTGTTGATCACCACCTCCTCCTCAACATGCTCAGCGCCATCGGTATCCAGGACACCGCTCTCACTTGGTTCTCTTCCTACCTCTCTGACCGCTCCTTCAGTGTCTCATTTTCCGGTTCTACCTCCTCTCCTCTTCCTCTTGCTGTCGGGGTTCCTCAGGGATCCGTTCTTGGTCCTCTCCTCTTTTCACTCTACACAGCCCCCATTGGACAAACCATCAGTAGATTTGGCTTCCAGTACCATCTCTATGCTGATGACACTCAACTATACACTTCCTCCCGAGACATCACTCCTGCCCTGCTACAAAACACCAGTGACTGTCTGTCCGCTGTCTCTGACATCATGTCCTCTCTCTATCTTAAACTAAATCTCACTAAAACGGAACTTCTAGTCATCCCACCATCTACTAACCGACCTCACCCTGCTATTTCTCTCTCTGTGTGTGGCACCACCATAACTCCTAGGCAGAAGGCCCGCTGTCTGGGGGTTATATTAGATTCTGATCTGACCTTAACCCCCTATATCCAATCCCTTGCCCGCTCCTGTCACCTGCACCTCAAGAACATCTCCAGAATCCATCCGTTTCTCACTGTGGAAACAATTCAATCTCTCATTGTTGCTCTTATTCATTCTCGTCTTGACTACTGTAACTCCCTACTTGTTGATCTTCTTCTCTGTAAACTCTCCCCTCTCCAATCTGTCCTGAATGCAGCAGCCAGGCTTGTCTTTCTTTCCAGCCGCTATACTGATGCCTCTACCCTGTGTCAGTCTCTGCACTGGCTGCCTATTCAGTACAGAATACAACATAAACTCATCACTCTCACACATAAGGCTCTCCACAGTGCTACACCCCCATACATCTCCTCCCTTATCTCTGTCTACCACCCTACCCGCTCTCTCCGCCCTGCTACTGATCTAAGACTACACACCTCACTCATCCGAACCTCCCATGCCCGTCTCCAAGATTTTGCACGTATTGCACCAGTTCTCTGGAACATGTTACCCCATGTGATCAGGCACACTCATAACCCTCACAGTTTTAAGTGCGCTCTGAAAACTCATCTTCTTAGACAAGCCTATCAAGATCCCTAATTGTTAACCCCTCAAATTCTGTCACACATTCGTCACTTCCTTCATTTTGGCACCCACAGGCACTTATCTGTATATAGATGTATGGTTGCGATGGCAGGTTCATCCACTTTTTATGTATACTACCCCATTTTTATGTAACATGGCTGGTCCATTGTAAACCAAGCACTTGTCACCCTTTGTTTCACCCATACACCCTAATAGATTGTAAGCTCTTGCGAGCAGGGCCCTCACACCTCGTGTCTCATTTGTCAGTAGCTTCTTTATAATGTAATGTCTGGTTTGTGCTTATTCCCTCTATATTGTAAAGTGATGCGGAATATGTTGGCGCTATATAAATAAAGATTATTATTACTATATAAATAAAGATTATTATTATTATTCAGTCAATCAATCTTTTATTTATTTATCTATCTAT
This sequence comes from Phyllomedusa bahiana, assembly GCA_025379985.1. Lineage (NCBI taxonomy): Eukaryota > Metazoa > Chordata > Amphibia > Anura > Hylidae > Phyllomedusa > Phyllomedusa bahiana. Next base: position 29,923 of record JAODAL010012253.1, read on the forward strand.
CTATGAATTATCTGTTTATTTCCTGATAATTTACTAGTACATATAGGATATTTAAGAAACAGAGAAGAAAAGGATTAAGCCGTTCCCCGTTTCATGTAGAAACAGATATATACATTTTCCCTATTCTGACAATGTAAGGATTTAGTACATTAATGTACTTACTATCAACTGAGCTCACTGTCTTAACTCTACTTGTTACCCATTTACCAAATCCAGAAATGTAACAGATATCAGCCTCAGTAACAGCATTAGATGGTAAATTAGTACAATTTGAGACTGTGTACTGTATCATGTTCCATTGTTTTACTTTATGGAAGGAATCACTGTTGGCTTTTGAGACATATGAAAGTAATTGTTTCTGATGACATAGGAAGCTTCCTGTTCTGATTGTTCAGATACATTTATCTAACTGCACAAAATTGTGTTTATAAATCAGTTTTTTGTTCTTTTCAGAATGTGCTATCAATATAGTAAATCACTCTTACATATCAATGTTTCCGTGCTTGGTTAAAACAAAATCAGATTTTACTTGTGCTGGTATATATAGTGACTGTAATATACAGTGGATTGCAAAAGGATTCATACCCCTTGAACTGTTCTTCATTTTTAAACGTTCCAGCCACAAACTTGGGCTTGGTTCACATCTGCGGTCGAAGGTTCTGTTTGGTGCCTTTGTCGCACAGATGAAAATGGACACCAGGAGAGCCACGCCACCTGGTGGATCCTATTGATTACATTCGGTTCTTTGGGTTTCCGCTGTGGTGTCTGTTGTTTAGAAGAAAAAATAGCACATCCTGCTATGTTATTTTTTCCATTGTTTATGACGGAACATGCATATTTGTACCAAGCCCTAAATGTATTTTACTTTTATTTTATGTGATAGGACAACACAAAGTAGCAAACTTTTGTAAATTAAAAATAAACTAAAAAATGTGGCATGCATATATATTCAGCTCCTTGTACTCTGATCCCCCTAAATAAAATCCAGTGAGACCAATTGCCTTTAGGAGTCACCTAGTTAGTAAATAGAGCACATCTGTATGTAATTTATTCTCAGTATAATTACAGCTGTTTTGTGAAGGCCTCAGAAGTTTAGTAAACAAACAGCATCATCAAACCAAAGGAATATGCCAGACAGCTCAGTTGTCAAAAGTTAATTAGGCTGTGCACATCTAAAATATATTTTGAAAAACGTAAGCATAGGTGCACACTGAAAAGGCAATAGCATACATCTAATACATAAATCAGTGGCACACTAAAGACTAAGTAAAACCTCAAGGTATATAGGAATATTGGAAATGCATTACTGCTAAGGAAAATATGAAAAACCTGGGACTCTTAGTTTACAGTTTTTGATCAAAGATTGTATTAAGCTCACCTCCCAACACGTCAAGGGGATCCCAGAGCAGGTGGTCCCTAACCACTAACATGTTACCTCACTAGGAGTCCATTCAGACTACAACATCTCAGGGAGTGACAGGAACTTGCAATTGGAGAATCCTGCACTGGTTTAAAAGAGGCGGCAGAGTGCAGCAAGCCATTGAGATTGCCATTTCTCAAATAGACTACAAAAGTTAATTAAGCTGTGCACATCTAAAATATATTTTGAAAAACGTAAGCATAGGTGCACACTGAAAAGGCAATAGCATACATCTAATACAAAAATCAGTGGCACACTAAAAACTAAGTGAAACATCAAGGTATATAGGAATATTGGAAATGCTTAGCGGTTAGGGACTCACCTGCTCTGGGATCCCCTTGACGCTATTGGGAGGTGAGCTTAATACAATCTTTGATCAAAAACTGTAAACTAAGAGTCCCAGGTTTTTCATATTTCCTTAGCAGTAATGCATTTCCAATATTCCTATATAACTTGATGTTTCACTTAGTTTTTAGTGTGCCACTGATTTTTGTATTACAGGGATAAAGTTGTGGCAAAGTGTATTGAAGGGTTTGGTTAGCCTAAGCTCTGAACATCTCAAGGAGCACTGTTCAATCCATCATCTGTAAATGGAAGGAGTATGGCACAACCTCTAATCTATAAAGACATGGCCTTCCACCTTAACTGACAGCCCTGACAAGGAAAGCATTAATTAGAGAAGCAGCCAAGAGGCCCGGGGTCAGGTGAGAGAATTTCTCCATTGGACAACTATTAGTCATGTACTCCACAAATTTGAAAGCAAGCCATAAAAAGTCTTGTTTGCGGTTGGCAAAAAGCTATGGGGACACAGCAATCATGTGGAATAAGGTACTCTGGTCAGATGAAACCAAACCTACACCAAGCGACATGTGTCTAGGGTAGTCAACACTGCATCTCACCCAGAACACACCATTTCTACAGTGAAGCATGGTGTCAGCATTATGCTGTGAGGAGGCTTTTCTTCAGCAGGGACTGGGAGGCTGGTCAGAGCTAATGGGAAGATGGAGCTAAATACAGGACAATCCTGGAGGAAAACCTGTTAGAGGCTACAAAAGATTGAGACTGGGATGTAGGTTCACCTTACAGCAAGAAAATGACTTTACACATACAGCCAACGCTACAATGGAATGGTTTAAATCAAAGCATATTCATGTGTTAAAATGGCCCAAAGTCCAGACCTAAATTCCACTGAGAATCTGTGGCATGATTTGAAAACTTCTGTTCGCAAATGTTTGCCAATGAATCTGGATGAGCTAAAGCTATTTTGCAAAGAAAAATGGGCAAAAAATCCAGCCTCTAGATGTGCAAAGCTGGAAACATACGCCAACTGATCTGCAGCTTTCATTGCAGTTGAAGGTCATAAAAAGTTTTGACTTCTGGAAAAGTACATTTCATTTTCAATATACTTCACAAATACTGGCTATCTTGTGTTACTCTACTACATACAATATAAATAAAATACACTTAGTGGCTGTAACGTTTAAAAATGAGGAACACTTCAAGGGGTATGAATACTTTTGCAAACCACTGTATATATCTATGTACTGCATATCTATGTAGAGGTTTTCTGGATAACTACATAGAGAATGTATGTATGTCTCTTTAGTAACAAAGATAAAAGAGAAGGAGCCACAATGCAAAAATCAAACACGCCCCTTCCCCCCTCTTTATTTATTTATTTATTTATTTATTTGTTTGTTTGTTTGTTTGTTTATTTATTTTCCTCTTTTGTTTCCTCTTTCTATAATGTCTGGGCTTACTTTCCCCAATCTACAGAAGTCCTGCATAGGTACATACCACCTAATAGCAATAGGGGATGGAATGAAACCGAGATGAGCCCCATCTCTCTGAAGACCCTATAGTAGCTGGCCTCTATAGATCATACAGTATACATTTGCTTATATTCTATTTTTATAGTAGATAAAGATATGCTACATTTTGTAAATGTGTCTATACCAATATAGGTACTTTTTGAATGTATGCACAAGTCTAGGCATCGTATAATGCCTTCTGCTCTTTGAATATGATAGTAATTTAAAATCTAAACTAAAAATATTAACAGAAACAATGGTGCAAAATACAATATTTAAGGTTTTTCAACATTCTACAAAATCAATCCTGTTTAACCATATAATACAGTGTTATGAGCTTTATTTATTTTTGTATAAAATGTGGTATACATTGTAAAATTTATGGTATTTTCAGGGCTTACTTCAAGATAAAGCCACCAATTCTTTACTGTGTATTGCATATTGATATCCAGTGCCTACAAGGTTCGGGTAGAGAGTGCAATTTATCCTTTGTCTTTAGCCTAAGAGGCCTGTGTAATCTGATTTATATAGTGTCCTAAAAGCATAAATATCAGCAAAGATACTTAATCATAGCCCTAGCCATGTATAATATTTGCATTGGTAATAGAACAAATGACTGCAGGGTGTCTAAGAAGTAATATCATAGGAAATTGAGATTGCTTAAAGGACTCCCCTGGAATTGGTCTGATTCACAATTGGGCAGATGCCTACTGTGTTCAGTGTGAAGAATAATATATGCTTTGGTTTTCTACATGTTGACATTTGTAACATTTATGCATATTTCACCTTGTGAACTTTACTTTGACATTAAGCTCTACTCCATGTAGCTTGCAGCCACATCTCATTGTAGAGCTCCACTCCTCTTTAACTTTCTGCCTGAGAAAAGATAAGCATTACTACTGCTCGGCATTAATCATTGAGCTAATCAATGAAGTGCTGTTTCACTGTACCAGCATGATGTGACTAGTTACTTGGAGACAGAAACTCAAAGGCCAGCATCTCAAAGCTTTATTGTGAAGGGTCGGCGAATGTCAGTGTCAAAAATACCAGTAGGATGTTGTATTCATAGGAACACAATGTACCAAATTTCCTCATGGCTTCCGGTAACTCTTGTCTGTCTATGGAAATGGCTGGATTCTTATTATGTTCTCTTCAGTTAGATAAAAAACATTGTGTGTCAATCACCTGCATTGGCCATAATAAAATGAAGATTCGGCATACTACAACCTACAAAACTGTTGTTTTAAGCTGCCTATGCACATAAGATAAAGGTTGGCCAAAATGGTTGATTTTGTCCATTGTACACAAATAATTCTTCACAATGGCCCTTGACAGAACAGCGTCTGCAACAAATTTAATGTCACTGAAATTTTTCACGTTTTTTTCTGAAAAAAGATGGGCGCGGCCTGATCATCTAAATATGGCCAATCGTTTGCAAATTTGCATAAGACTACTTTGTTAGCTTTTTTTACCTACTATATCTTCCTGATGTGCCAGTTTAGTCTGGAATTTTAATGATTAGATTGTTCATACAAGTGATCCGACATACTATTGACCAGCCAGGTATATGCCTTTTACGTATACTATATAATTTTCCAAGACCAATTTGTTTCTACGGGCCATCACCTGGAAGTACATGTCATGCTTTCGCAAAGGTGAGGTATAAACACTTCTCTTAGCTCAAAAATTATCCCTGCATGTGGAAATCAATACTACATGACAGGAAAAATAACTGGCACTTGCTCGGCTATATGACACTAACATGAAGAAAACACAAATGTGATACATGAACAGATTTCTTGGTAGAAAAGCAGAGACAGTGAGCCGAACACATATGCTTATGTACCCAAACTTTTACGTACAGAATAAAAAAAAAAATTAAATATTGTGGTATCTGTGTTGGGAATGTGTGTATGTCTGTGTCTTACTGTATTTTTATTGTGCATGGTTGTATATGACAAGGTTTTCTATACAAAAGCTGGCAGCATTCTCCCAGGATAATATTAGATATATACATATATGCTTTGGCCAGTTTATTAGAGACACCCATTTAGTAGCATGTTGGACCTCTTTTGGTCTTCAGAAGTGCAGCAATATAGATAACTGCAATATTACCCTAGGTGTTGAAATTGTTTTGCAGGAAAATTGGCTCATGAGGACCGGATAGCACCTCACATTTAGATGGAGGTATTGACATGCTCTATAGGATTAAGATCTGAAGTACCAGGGAAGCTACAAAAATTCACTTTCATACAGAGGCGTCTTAACAGCATTATGGGCTCCGTGCATAGCAGTACAGTGGGCCCTGCCCAAATACATGACATCACACTAGGTCCTGCCTCTAGCCACCCCCAAGCACACCCATATTATCACGCCACTTATATCTGGACACCATCAGCCTACAAGACTAATCGGTAGGGCAGGGAGCCTATGGCTCCCTTCTCCACTATGATTTTTAACTGTTTGAACGTCCTAAAAAACACACAAACATTTAAATAAGAAAAGCCAACCAAGAAATTCAGGGTATGTTCTCTGTATTTCTGGGACAAACATACACCAGGGGCGCCTGTACTCATGGGGCCCCCGGGCAACTGCCTAGTGTGCCCAGTGGAAAAGATGGCCTGCTTTCATATTCCTGGAGCTAATCTATAATTATACTACCCTTGTAGCATGGCACACTGTAACAATGAAAGTGTCCTTCTGCCAAAGCGTAAGCTGCCATAAAGGGATGATATTGGTCAGTCACAATACTTGGATCAACTCTATTGTCCGAATGACCATCCACAAATATCACTAGACCCAGGCTGTGCCAAGAAAACAATCATGTTTTTTTTTTACATTTCTCAGCTCTCTCTATTTTCCCATTATGAAACTGATTCGCAGAACATTTGTTGGCTTAATTTTATGCTGCACTCCAAGGTCGTGTATCTAATTTTCTGTACAGGGAAGCTTCTACCATGAAAGGGCAAGTTGTCTCTAATAGAGTGACCCATGACCATTCAGTATTTAAACTGACTGATATACAATGCATATACATATATATGGATAATGTATACATAAATGTACATATATGTTATAAAAGAAATAATCTGTAAATAAATCGGAAACAGACACAAAGTACAGGTATTTGAAATAATATTATTAGTATTAAGTTATACTAACCATAATGCCATAAAGGTTGCATGGATAAAAAAATCTTAACAACAAAAAAGCAAAACAGTCAGCTCACCTATTGTGCAGGTAGGTATCACTTTAAAGGCACCACGTCTCACTGCTACCATGGAGGCCTGCAATTATGTCCATAAGTAATGGTACAAATTGGTGCACTTGTGCTTTTTCTATTTTTGCTCTTCAATTATGCCTCTATTGGTTTTTTAGCCCATTTGCTAATAAATAGTGATTTTATATTATTCTGGATCACTTTGTGTGCGCTGTCCTTCTACGTTTTTGGACATTACTTATAAAAAAATCTTGCTCCATTTATCCTGTATGAGATGAATTACGAGCAAAGCATCAGAGTGTTGTTGGTAAACCAATGGAAAAAGCACCATCGTTGATCAAAGGATATAACATGTTTAGAACATCATCAACTTTACAACGTTTTTTTGTTCTACCACTTTTTAAATCTGTCACCACCTTCCTAACTTTCCACATTTCCAAAACAGTCCTGACCCATAAGGCATGGAGTCCTCAGATCTCTAAAGGTTCCCTGTGGTATTTGTCATCAAGATGTCAGCAATATATCCTTTTTTAATAAAGATAACTTCTCCGTAGTTTCCGGTCACCCTAACCAGAGACAGCATAAAGTAGTAACAGTCACTCTCATTACAATGATTTCTGCTTCACTCGAAAATGCTACAGTGTTTATGTAAAAAATGAAGAGTTGTCCACTGGAAGGGCTCTTCTCTGGTTTGTTCCTGCTTGACTTGCTTTGATTGTTAAGGCTAGCCTTAACTTTGATGCAATTTATGCTACTGTAGCATCAGACCAGACAGCTTTTGCTCCACATCATTAAAGGGGTTTTTACCACTAAGGCATGTCATGCCTTGTTTGTCTTGCTTCAGCTTTCAGTGTCTTCAAAAGGGGCGTGTATGAGTTGTTTGAACTGCATATCATGTGACCAAGCAGGCTTGACATTACCATGCCTTTCCCCACAGTTTGCTCACTCTAGTCCACAGGTGTCAAACACAAGGCCCGCGGGCCACATCCGGCCCGCGGCCTTGTATTTTCTGGCCCGCGATCTCCCTGACTCCGCAGGGCTTTACAGGGAGAAGGCAGGAGGGATTGTTTCCCTCCCACCTTCTCCCTTTGTATGTACTGTGCTCGGCGAGCGCTGTACATACAGCGTTGCAGGGGGCGTGACGCGCTGCTTTACTCACGCCCCCTGTGACGCTGGGTCTCCTCGGCGGCAGCCTCTGCCGCCGAGGAGATCTCTGGGAGCTGCGTGAGGGCGTAAGCGGCGTGACGTCACGCCACTTACACCGTACACAGCTCCCGAAGCGGACCGGACCGCGCTGCACGGGCACGAGGTAAGTAGTTTTGATTTTATAATCATTAGGGGGGGGATGTGGGACATCTATATGACTGTGGGGCATCTATATGGCTGTGGGGCATCTATATGACTGTGGGACATCTATATGGCTGTGGGGCATCTATATGGCTGTGGGGCATCTATCTATATGGCTGTGGGGCATCTATATGACTGTGGGACATCTATATGACTGTGGGGCATCTATATGGCTGTGGGGCATCTATATGGCTGTGGGCATCTATATGGCTGTGGGGCATCAATTTGGCTGTGTGGCATCTAGATGTCTGTGGGGCATCTATATGACTGTGGGGCATCTATATGGTTGTGGGGTATTTATATGACTGTGGGGCATCTATATGGCTGTGGGGCATTTATATGGCTGTGGGGCATCTATATGACTGTGGGGCATCTATATGGCTGTGGGGCATCTATATGACTGTGGGGCATCTATATGGCTGTGGGGCATCTATATGGCTGTGGGACATCTATATGGCTGTGGGGCATCTATATGACTGTGGGACATCTATATGACTGGTGGGCATCTATATGGCGGTGGGTCATCTATATGACTGTGGGGCATCTATATGACTGTGGGGCATCTATATGACTGTGGGGCATCTATATGGCTGTGGGGCATCTATATGGCTGTGGGGCATCTATATGGCTGTGGGGCATCTATATGGCTGCTGTGGGGCATCTAGATGTCTGTGGGGCATCTATATGGCTGTGGGGCATCTATATTGCTGTGTGGCATCTATATGGCTGCTGTGGGGCATCTATATGGCTGCTGTGGGCCATCTATATGGCTGCTGTGGGGCATATACATGGCTGCTGTGGGGCATCTACATGGCTGCTGTGGGGCATCTATATGGCTGCTGTGGGCCATCTATATGGCTGCTGTGGGGCATCTACATGGCTGCTGTGGGTCATCTATATGGCTGTGGGGCATCTATATGGCTGTGGGGCATCTATATTGCTGTGTGGCATCTATTTGGCTGCTGTGGGGCATCTATATGGCTGCTGTGGGCCATCTATATGGCTGCTGTGGGGCATCTACATGGCTACTGGAGGGGGGCTATGGGGCATCTACATGGCTACTGGGGGGGGGCTATGGGGTATCTACATGGCTACTGGGTGGGCTGTGGGTCATTTATATGGCTACTGGGGGGCTGTGGGGCATCTACATGGCTACTGGGGGGGGGCTATATGGGGCATCTACATGGCTACTGGGGGGCTATGGGGTATCTACATGGCTACTGGGTGGGCTGTGGGTCATTTATATGGCTACTGGGGGGCTGTGGGGCATCTACATGGCTACTGGGGGGGGGGCTATATGGGGCATCTACATGGCTACTGGGGGGCTATGCGGCATCTGCCTGGCTACTGCGGACTATATGGGGCATGTACCTGGCTACAGGGGGCTATGTGGGGCATCTCCCTTTCTACAGGGGGCTATGTGGGGCATCTCCCTGTCTACAGGGGGGCTATATGGGGCATATTACCTGGCTACATGGGGCAATTACCTGACTGCAGGAGGAATATTACTACAAGGGGCTAATTATAATAGCAATACTGTACAAATGTAACAGTTAAGGAGAAGTTTACACAGTTCTAAAATTGTGGGCCCTTTAAGGCCCTTTAAGGTACGCCGTGAGGCTGATGTGGCCCCCGGTGAAAACAAGTTTGACACCCCTGCTCTAGTCAAACAGCGATCTGTTTTTTAAAAGAGCTGCGAGTAGCTATAATGTATCTGAGAGGTTAGAGCTTCTGCCTTTCAGCATAGAGGTCCTAGGTTCAAATCCCTGCAGGAACCAAAAATTGATTTTTTTTTTCTCAATGCAAAGACCTGATTGAGTTTTTTTCCTTTTTATTTATTTGCCCTTGTTGACTTGTTACTAAGGAGTACAGAGGATGGGAGTAGAATGACAGCAACTGGGATTGAACACTCGCTCAGCAGTGAGTGTGTGTGATTACTAAGCAGGGAAGAGACAGTAGCTGCCTAAAATGAAAGGTGATGTCGAAGCATGTGCAGCCAGGACTGAGGAGCTCTTGTCACTGGTTGTATCCTCTAGAGGCGAGCTGTACATTATGGATCATTAAGATAGCAGCTAAAACAAAAGTTGTAAAGAAGTTTTAATAATGATGAATGGTGAAAATGATTATTACTTAATTTGCAAGCTTCCCACAACAATTTTGCTTCGTGGTAAATCCCCTTTAAGGCTACTGCATCCATTGCCCTTTTAACAGTTCTCTGGTTGTGCCCTCTTTGAGTTTTTTTTTGTGAGGAAGCTGCCAAAGGTGATTCTTCTACAGTCAAACTGCTATCTGTGTTTTTACTTACAAAGATTACAGTGTCACCAAGCTCAAGATTAATAAGGTCTCTATGTTTCTAACTCTAAAGGGTTAAAGTTTCTCCCAGTAAGCTTCCATCCTGCTGATAAGACACAAAATAGAGTCAACAGCCAGTCAACTGCTGGTCGGAAACCTAGAAAAGCTTTTGTAAACAAGTAGGGGAGAAAAACTGCTCTATTTTTTAAATAAAGCCCAATCAGCACAGAAATGTATCTGTTAATATTGTTTATTTGCCTTTGCCTAAAAGCTAGTCAATGAGATGAGAAGAGCCTTTTAATTGATATTATGCATCTTTATATTATTTCAGTCAGCCAGAAAATGATCCATGGTCTACCATGTATTCCTAGAACCACAACCACATCAGGATATCTGTTTTCTCTACTATGCCTTTACTTATCTTTCCTCACCCTTTGTTGAACTTAATAGGCATAGGTCTTTTTTCAACCATACTAAGTATGAAACAATGTACATTATGTAACTATATTCCACAATACTGTGGATGTGGGGTTTGCATTGAATTTGCTGCAACGTCAAAACCTTCTGCAGACTGCAGCTAAGTCTCAACTGTTGGGTGTGAAATTTAAATCATCGAATTTCAGTAGCAATGAGGCACAAATTTTGCTTAAAGCCAGTAACTGGTGAGATAAATACATGTTTCGACATATTAAAGATGTAGGGAAAATAGACGTTAGACGCAATATAGAAATAAATTGAATCTAAAAACATTAGATTAATCTCAAGGTACAAGTATATTAACCTAAAATTATGCATTGTATTGGTACATGTGGGTTTTTTATACATTTGCTTTCTGATACATTTTTTCCATCATGTGGTTGATGAAGCACAAAAATACATAGAATAATGCAACACATATGTCCATATATGTTTTTTGGTGCAGAAAAAAAGACAAACATACCATTATTTAATGGGGGCCCAGTATAACAAGGGGCCCTATCACCTTAAAAGCAGTCTTCTATTATCTATTAGACTGCAAGTTAATGACTCACTGCTAATGAGTTTCATGGCTATAACTGGTGTATTGTTAGAGAGCCACAGAGAACACCTTAAAGGGGTTTTCTCACTATGCAGTTCCACATTCACAGCCAACTTTTCTTTCACTCTGCTCTCCGCATGCTGTGGGTGGCTCTAAACATTTAGCCTCTCTCTGTAACTAGCTGAGACATTACAAAGAGTAGTGCAAGCTACACAGGCGTTGAGGAGTGAAATCAAAGGCTTATCAGTAAAACAACAGCTAGTCTTGTTGGAGAGAGTTTTTCTCAAGAGCGCTGTCCATCTGTGGCGTAACGTCACTCTCTGCTCAAATCATATAATAAAGTATTTTCTGGTATGCAGGTTATCATAAAAATCTGTGTACAGTACACTCAAGCACACAAAAATTTTCTTATCTCTTGAGTTAAGTTAATTGTATTGACCGATGTATTTAGAAAAAGTCTTCATTTTACTGTCTCTTCATGTTGAAGGCTAATGTTAGGACTGTGCTACTTGCCCTTTAAGGGCTGTCTGTTACAGCCTCAGCCAGGGTTCTGCTTGGTGTTTATGGGGTTAAGTACTTGGACCAATCACTGCCTAAGCAGAGCACCCACCCCGAAAAGGGCGACCTCGCACTTAAACCTCTTCCTGTCTGCCTGGCTCTGCTTGCAATTGCTTCCATGTCCTAGCTATCTGGTTTGTGCTCTGATGTTTGGATATTGCTGGTTGGATTTTTTGGGCTATGGAATTTGGCTTGTCTTTCCGGTAAGGGTATGTACACACAGTGCAATTGCAGTGAGCATTTTGCAGAGTATTTGCGCTTAATATGCAGTGAGATGTGTGCCGCAATTACAGTAATCCATAGCTCTCATAGAGAACTATGGATTACACCTCGTCTCCCTGCGCGCACAATACGATCGTATTGTACGCGCGGGGAGATAAGTGATATGTCAATTATTCGCTCCGATTACACGCCGCAAGTCATGCATGTTAATGGGGCCGGTGGGCTACCGCCCCTCCCCCCCCCCCCCCCCCCCCGTGCTGCGGGAGGACGCACTAATCAGCATGACTCCCAAAAATACGCGACGTATTGTACATGCGGGGAGATAAGTGACATGTCCATTATTTACGCCGATTACGCACCGCAAGTGATGCATGTCAATGGGGCTAGTGATCTGCCGGTCTCCTCGTACTTCGGGAGTACGGGACGCAATCATGCCGTGTGAAGATACCCTAACTCTCCTGCTTGCTCCTTTGGTACTGCGTATTCTCCTGGTGTGACCTCTGCCCATCTGCCCCTTCTTTATTTTCTGTTCATCATCCATTTTGTCTTTTGTCTGTTTGGCACCCTTTAGGCCATGTCTACACTGATCAGAAAAATGATCGTATCTTCGGCACTTTTCGTTTTTTAAAATCACCGAAGATACGATCGTTCCTGCGGCGCCATAGCCGGCAATAGGAAAGTTGAACTGTAGTCTACACAGCTCATCTTTTCTCTGCCCGTCTTTCGGCAGCGGCGTATTATACAACATGTTGTATAATACGCCGGCGCTTCTCGTTTGCTTGCCGTCTATTGTATGGGCGACGTCAGTAAAACGAGAAGAAACCGCGGTTTTTGCACAAAGCGTGACAAAAGCCGCGGTCCTCCATCGGAGAAAAAACGTCCGCTTTCAGGACGTTTTTTGTTCGATGCAGTGTAAACATAATAATATGGGGGTAAAGAAAAAAAAAATATTAATTCACTAAAATCATTTGTATTTCTTTATTTTCGTTACACCAATACTATTGATCCTTGCCTAACGAAAATAAAGAAATAAACATGATTTTATTGAATTACATTTTTTTTATCTTTACCCCCATATTATTATTCATTTTATATACACATCGGGACAACTTCTGTAGTCTTATCATTTGATTTCGGCCATGTACAGTTTTATTTCAGATTGCATTAGAAAACCCATAGGAGTGTCGCTCGCTCTCCCATTGGTCCAAATAACCGCGCCTCTTTTAACTTAGCCAATCACAGAGCTCGCTCTGAATTTTTTTTCCCCATAGAACTCTATGAGAAAGTAGCTCGCGCTCTGATTGGCTAAGCTGGACGAGCCCCCGCCACTTCAACCAATCAGCTCTTTTCTGCCTTTTTACTGTATTTTGAACTGTCCCCAGGCCCTTTTAAAAGACCCTATGATTGGTCAATATTTCCTCCATAGCTTAGAATGGGCCACTGTCACTCCTATTCTGATTGGCTGGTTTATGCCGACCAATCAGAAGAGCTTAAACATTTTGAATTACTGTATTTCCCAGCAATTCTCTCTATTGCAATTCCTTATGTAGCACCGGTCTCGGCGACAAACACGTTGTTCGGGATTTAACTGATTTATTTTTAGAGAAGGTTTCAGCGCTTTATCTGATAATGATTTACACTTAATAAAAATGATTTTTTTATTCATACTCCATGCCGCACGGCGCTGAGCGCCGAGATTGCATTGCGCCGATCTCTCCATAGACTACAATGGGAGAAGCAGCTCGCGCTCTGATTGGCTGGGATAGCCAAGCCACTGCTAGCTCAGCCAATCAGCTCTTTTCTGCATTTTTACTGTATTTTGAACTGTCCCGCCTTTGATTTTGATTGGTCAAAACTTCTCCATAGGATATAATGGGTCTTTGTCGCTCCTATTCTGATTGGCTGGCTTCTGCCGACCAATCAGAAGAGCTTAAACAATTTGAATTACTGTATTTCCCGGCAATTCTCTCTATTGCATTTCCTTATGTAGCACCGGTCTCGGCGACAAACGCGTTGTTAGGGATTTAACTGCTTTATTTTTAGAGAAGGTTTCAGCGCTTTATCTGAAAATGATTTACACTTAATAAAAATGATTTTTTTATTCATACTCCATGCCGCACGGCGCTGAGCGCCGAGATTGCATTGCGCCGATCTCTCCATAGACTACAATGGGAGAAGTAGCTCGCGCTCTGATTGGCTGGGATAGCCAAGCCCCCGCTAGCTCAGCCAATCAGCTCTTTTCTGCATTTTTACTGTATTTTGAACTGTCCCGCCTTTGATTCTGATTGGTCAATAGTTCTCCATAGGTTTTAATGGTTCACTGTCGCTCCTATTCTGATTGGCCGGTTTATGCCGACCAATAAGAATAGCTTTCAGAATTTGAATTACTGTATTTCCCGGCAATTTCCAATATCCTAATTCTTGATATTGCGCCGTTCTAGATTTTTGGAAAGTGATTTTTTTATTATTATTTTTTATTTTTGAGGTTTGAGCTCTTTTCTGAGAATGTTTTCCGCCTTTATAAAGGCGATTTTTTGATTCATACTCCGCATGGACATCTTTAATGATTTATCGCTGTTTTCAAGCCTGTCTTGAATCGGAATACATGTGAGGCGCAGTCCCGCACTGTGCCCATGTCCCTGCACTGTGCCCCACACACTGGCGAGGCACAGGGAACCTTTCCCCGCATGTGTGAGCACACCTCATCGGACGGCGAATCTTAGGCGCTGCGCCGCACTGCGGCCAAGTCCCTGCACTGTGCCCCACACACTGGCGAGGTGCGGCGGACTTTACATGGTATGTATGAGTGCACTACCTCGGGCGGCGAATCATAGGCGCAGTGCCGCACTGCGCCTAAGTCCCGCACTGCGCCCCAAACACTGGCGAGGTGCGGCGGACTTTACATAGTATGTATGAGCGCGCCCCAGTGCCGACATAAATCAGGCGCAAATTTCGCCGGAAAACCGGCGGAAAGGTGCGCCCCGACGTGGCAAGATTCATACATGTCGCCCCAAGATGGTGCCAGATGATGTAAATGCCAACTGTTCAAGTTTCCTTGTGTAATCAAAGTTTTATAAGTAGGGGAAAAAACTGAAATAAATGTGAAAACATTTAAAGGTTATAAACTTCATTTTTTAAGATTTATTAGCTAAAAGTATTGTTTAATGCATCTAGATGAGCTGACTTTGACCTAATCAAGGTTCTTCTAAACTAATCCAAGCAATTAGATATATATTTCAAGTATAGCCATTACAAGAAAATTAAAGACCAAAACTACTCAGCAGAAAAGACTGAGTTCTAATTGTGGTCACACACTGGCTCCAGTCGGTGAAATGTGCTGCACACAGCTTCTATACAGCAAAAAATATGATGTTTTATTCATTATGTTCTTGTTTTATGTTATTGGAAGAAGATCTGCACTCTTTTTTCCTTTATCATAATGTTGTTACTGAACTTTTCCCCTCTAAGCCATTACTTTCAGTTCTGCTATTATCACATTCAGCCTGTGCTGGAGAATCTGCTAACTCCCTGTTAATAGATTGCCACTATGTGATCTCCACAGCTGTGTCATTACTATGATTAGGATATTGTATGCAACAATCATTGCCGTATGTACTATAAGATATTCATGCACCTGTCAGGACACTTTAGATCTGCTGGAATGCTATCTACTCTTCATGTAATGGCTGCTTTCAACAGGATAACAGACCATGTCACATATCACTACTAGCTGGATCCGTGAATATGATAAAGAGTCCAATGCATCCATTCCCTGCACCATTATGGGACCTCACGCAATAAGTCAGCTCCATTATGTGGTGGGACAAGAGACTCATGTCGTATATGTGCAGCTGGTAAGCCTACAGAAAGTGCACAATACTGCATGGTAAAATTGGCAAGAATTCCTCAATGAAGGCTTCTAGTATCTGATTGGATGGACCACACACTATATATAGGGGGATATATATATAATATATATATATATATTATATATATATATATAATATATATATATATATATATATAATATATATATATATATAATATATTATATATCTAATATATATATATATATATAATATATTATATATAATATATATATAATATAATATATATATATATATATAGTAGGGATTCTAGTGGGATTCTAGCTCTCGTTCAGCCACTATATAAGGCAGTCCTTAGTTCTGTCAGCCCTTTGGATCACCATCCTTTCGTAGGACAGATTATGGCACACCGATATGTCCCTTGGACCACAAGGTAGATTTTTAAACAGACCTCTGCCAGATTTATTCAGCAAGTATATGACATGCAGGTCAGTGTACAAAATCACAAAAACATAAATCCTAGGCCATCTGGCCACTAACTAAACACTCTATATATGACTTGAGCTTACTGTCCAGCACCACCTACAGCAGTGTTCACACAAGTACTCCTAACCGAAAAAAATGTTTAGGCTACAGCACCGCTAAAATATAAACAAAATAATCAAGGTGTGCAAGCTTAGAAGACCTCAATCCTCCATAGTACAAATGCAAAAAAAGCATCCTAAAAAGGATAATTTAATATCTCTCCTGCCTGGAAGCAAGAGTGCTATCAAGCTCAGCAGCCAACCCCCAGTTTTTTTAGGCAACACCTGGGAGCTCTCCCAGGTGTTGTCTAATGAGCTAAAAACAAAGCTCAAAATCTGAAGTGGAGTTGACCTTTTCTCCACTCCAAAATCAGACCTTCTCCAGATCTTATGTGGGCAAGCCAAAACCTGGCCTGGACCTAGAAACACTGTTTGACCACTCCAGTAAGAGCCTCCCGAACAAGCTACTACAAGCAGCTACACTAACTTATTAACTATTAAACAGGTAGGTCAGTTGCCTACTGCTGCTGAATGCATAAATAACTGGCTCTCACTTCACAGGGACCAGGCACTTCAGTGATGCTTACCTTCATATACACATTATGGCAGAGCAAAGAAAGTGGTCGATGGAAGGTATGTGTCACTCAAGTGCCTAGTCTCTGTGAAGTGAGAGTCGGTTATTTATGGGTGTCAGCAGCTGTAGGCAACTGGCACCATAATATACATATATATATATATATATATATATATATATATATATATACATACTGTATATATCATGGCAGAGCATGTTATGTGAAGTCACCCTATGCAGTAGTCAGAAGGGAAGCACCGGAGGAGTCATGTATATGTAGCCCCGGTTGGGAGGGACAGTGCAGTTGTTAGTTCAGTTTAGTTAAAGGGTTTTTTTACTTTGGGAAATCCCTGCTTCTTAGAAAAGTACCTTAATAACAAGGTTATTACAAAGTGTCCTAACCCAACAATCAACTGTAATCTGTGGGAATACCTAGCAGTAGTTTTCAGCTTCCCTGCAGTGGCACCACAGGAGGAACAAGGCATTGTACAGAGTACATTCACATCAATGTGTTGTTTGTGTAATGTCGTACAGGACAGGTCCTCTGCAGTGAGATATACTCTATGTTTATTCAGAATTCCATAACATTATGTTCAATCAGACAATCCCGTTAAGTTACATTTTTGCAGTTAGAGCAAGTGGAGATTACCCTGCGAGAGGCTATCCCCAAAACAATGGGGCACAGCACAGAAGCTCGCTGACCTTTAAGGAATTCTCTTGCCAACATCTAATATAGAATTGACATTGCCACCTGGTGACTTTCATCTTAGTGACACAGACACCTGAGAGGCATGTGGTGACGTACTTTGATGGTATCCATCCACGACTGGATTTGCAAGCACCCAGTACGACCCTCAGAAGAGGATGGAAGAAGAGAACGGAGTTATACGTCACGGTTCCCAACAAACTCAGGATGATCTTTTGAGAGACTGTAATCATCATAACAGCTACTACCTATCCAAGTTCAATAAACCCTTATCAAGCTCTTACCTACTTTATTGATTGTGCTCCTAGCTCACTGGTATGACATGTATACGGGGTTGTGTATAGATAGACTTGATCCTCTGAGGGTGAGTACTGAGCAAAGGAATAGAGATAAAGAACTATGTCTGCAAAGACACTGAGATATGTTTCAGGTGTGAGTTTGCAACGAAGTGTAATGTACCTTCAATATATGGAAGAGAAACCTCACGCATATTTTTGGTGATGTGAGCCACAAGTAAAAGCCTAATCAACTGCCATTTTGTCTTTTGGCCTCCTGTCTCTTGCACGTTAAAAATGAACAAAAATATCAGGCTTTTTTATGAGAAGCAGATGGTGCTATTGAAAGGTATATATTGAAGTGACCACTCAGTGCAATGATTTACACTTTCATACTGTCGACTATGTCATAGCAACAATGTGTGTATGTGTATTTATATTTGATGATAATGATATTTTCTTAGTTATCAGTTAATGCAGGTCTTCAATGGAGTAGAGGAGAGGTGGTTCATATAGCGAAATGACACTGATACCATCTTACTAAGCAATAATTATGGTAGCAGATTGCCACTGATAATGTTACAGACGTTACATGCTGGCAACTTGCATAAAACTTTTAGAGTACTGCTTGACCCCAATGGCTATAAAAGAAGTCTAAATTGAGTCATTCAAAGATTCTATTGGTGCCTAATCTTAAATTGCAGCTGGGTCTAGTGGAGGAATCAAAAAAATGCATATGGAATCATCCAGATGCAACTGCAACTTCAATCCTCACCACTGCATTAGGGTCCATTTGTGGGTGCCAACTAGGTCCCCTAACAGTTCTAGAGCCAAGGATTTCCAATGACCAGATAAATAGACATATCCCTCTGGTTTTCTGTATTGTACACAGCATGACAACCCAGTGCTTCAATGTAGCAGCATTATTTTCTTTTTAAATAAATAGGCATAGCTCACTCTGTCTGCATATAATTTGCAATGGTACATACTAGTGTTTTATTAAGCAAAATGTTCTACTGATATCTAGCAGAATCTAACATTTCACATAGCTACACTGTGTGCAAGAATATAACCTCTCTGCAAGCTGCAATGTTAAGAGAGAATATCACTTTTGATGCCTGAGACCTGCAGAGATTAGATAAATTGCATAGGATCACTCTGAGATGACACAGCTAGAAATGCAAGTATGATTCCCTGCACAGAGAAATAGGAGGTTGGAAGGGTCATAAAAATAAGGATCTTGACTTATATTTTGAGTAGTAGCATCACTTGAAGCAATCAAGATAATTAAGATCTAAGCGCTGCACAAATGACTCAAGCTCTTACTGTGAACTGTACTCTTTATCTCCCACCTTAGATGATATAACCTTTCCAAAGTCTCCTACCTAGGCTGGTGCCACCAGTTACTTACTAGCTTTAGGGCTCCTTCACAGTCTTCTTTTCTGATATTTTAAAATGCTTTAAAAAAGCATAGTTTAAAATGCCAGCATTCGGAAAATATAATACAGATCTTAATGGCATTTTAAGGTGGCGTTTTTGATTGTGTTTTTGCTTTTAAAGTCCTATAAAGAAAACAGTAAGAAAAACTGACTGCATTTTGGAAAGAGCCCCAGAAAACCCTTCAGCCTCCAGATATGACACATACCAAAAAGCATGAACGTGTATTTTATATTTAGTTGTAGATGTAACATACAGTTGCAAAAAGCAGAACAAGTAGTTCACAACATAATAAAATACATTGCAAGAAAAAATACACTGGTAAAAACTATCTGATACTTTGGTGACACCATTTTACCATTATTATAGTGGTCGCCAATGCTTTTAAAAAAAAATGTTATAAAGGTTTTCTTCATTTTGGAAAAGAGGGTATGGTGAGTGATTTACTGTTTTTTTTTTCTTGCTAACTATGAAAATTGTGTGAGAACAAGGCACAGCAAGACCTGGCATTGTTCAGTGGGTAGGGCAGTATTTCCCAGCAGTCCTGTACTGTGTTACGGAAAACACTGGGCATACGCCTCTACCTCAGACAGTAGTTCTATTCAGCTTGTATGCCAGTCTTCATACAAGACTACTGTACTTCAACCGCAATGGTGAAACTAACTGGGCACGAAAATCATAGATAAACCTGACAGAACAGAGCCTGCTGCCAATTGATGACATTTGTTAACAGAAAGGTTTAGAATCTGCAACTATAAAGTTAGTGTCGTCTTAAAGGGGTTGTCTCGCTACAAAGGTTAGCTTTCAACATGTAGGGAACAGTAAATTAAGACGTTTTACACATATATTGCTTTGTTCATCTTTTTTTTATTAAGGAGCTACACATGATTTTATCACCTTCTGAGGACTTTCTGGTTTCTCTAGTGACCGACCTGTGTATTCCTTCCCCCCTGCTGTTTGTTCTATCTGATAGCAGGGAGTGATGTCATCACACAGGTCACAGCCTTGAGTGAGAGCTTTAAATGTTAATCTGATCTTTCAGACAAAAGACAGTATTACGCTACTGTTTAAAATTAGCTCAGCAGCTTCTCAGGACCTCAGAGAAGGTAATTTATCCTAATCTAGACTAATAACATAATAAACAAGAAGTCCTGAATACACCTAGCTCATACAATTCAGACATTGACCAGAAGTGACGATAAATACCAACAACACCTTTTGGAAAAATAAATCTTTATTACACCAAAAATACAAAACAAAACGTGAAACAATAAAAACCCAACAAAAAAATAAAATATTCACAAACCACCCAACAGAAAAAGGGTACTACTCTCCACCATCTATGAGTAAATAAGCTGAAGAAAATACTTTTAAAGGCAAAGAATACAAGCATAAAAAGAACTAATGCGATATAAAACATACTTAGCCAACCAGCCACCCACGTGTGGAGAGGAGCCAAACCCCAGGAAGTGACAGAGCAAAACAGCATAATTTTTCATTCATCCCATCCATGAAACTTTGAGATGAGACAATCCCTTTAAGACATGGGCAGTCACACTAGGCAGATACTCCGGGCCTATAAGCAGGGTTCCTATGCTTACTTATGAACATACTACAATTTAACCTAATTTTTCAATCCATAGCCTCAACTTTTAAATCTCCCACTAACTCAGTAGGAAAAGAAAAATTTTAACTTGTAGTGGACAATAGACAATTCGTCGAGAGGCAGCACTAAAGGAAATTCAAGTTTATTGTAAAGACCGCTCATAATGAATATATGACTCTTGTATACTGTTGCTAGTAATAGAACCTCTTTTGTGCATAATATATTAGGATATAACAGCACCGTTTTGGAATATACAGTATCTCACAAAAGTGAGTACACCCCTCACATTTTTTTAAATATTGTATTATTTATTTTCATGGGACAACACTGAAGATATGTTACTTTGATATAATAAAAGTAATCAGCGTACAGTTTGTATAAGAGAGTCATCGATGTCTAAACCATTGGCAATAAAAGTGAGTACACCCCATAGTGAAAATGGACAAATTGTGCCCAATTTGCCATTTTCCCTCCATGGTGTCATGTGACTCATTAGTGTTAAAAGGTCTCAAGTGTTAATGGGGAGCATATATTCAGTGTTGTCCCATGAAAAGATATAATACAATTTTTACAAAAATGTGAGATACTGTATAGTGCTAAAGTTCTATATCCAGAAAAGGTCATGAACACAATCAAGGTAAGACTAGTTAGTGCTTAGTTGGTGTGACAGGTGCCCAAGGTGATAGGAATGGCATGGTACCATTGTAGTGGACATGAGGCATATCGGCATTCACAAGAGAAATTTTGCCATTTTTATTGCTTGCAATGTTATTAAGGAAGAATATTGTAACACGTTTGCGGAATTAACAACTTAGGACAACAATTGTTGATAGTGTGTAATGTCAAAACATAGAAGTCCTTTTTTCTGTGAGTTGTTGAGATGTCAGTGCCCAGTGCACCGCTCTGCCCATGGGCCTATAATGCTGTTAAGATGGCCATGCAGAAGGTATTATTTATATTTTCCCAGAGAGCCCCCTTAAAGGGATATTGCTATAATTCAGTGGTGAATGTCTTCGGTATGCCATAATATTATAATAATTAGTGTCTACTTCTGGATTCCAGAAGATGATAGGACAGATGCTCTTTCGGAATTTTTTTTATACAATGGTGCTAATGGCCGTCTACCATGCACAGAACTGCAACATGGCTTCTTTTAAGTTAATAAGACAAGGTTGTATTCTCTGTATAGCAGATAACTGGCAATATAGATTTGCAGTTAAAGAGTTTTGTGGCCTCCCTATTCTAAAGATCCTTGAGGCGATATGTATGAGTGACGGCGCTGACAGGCCAGTTCTAAATAGCTTTAAGGCAGTGTAGAATGCGGCAGAATGTATGAACCTGTTCTTCTGCAGTTCATACATACAGGTGCATTGTAGGGCCAATACAACAAGTCTGGCTCAGGCACCACCTTTAATTTGGTCTGACTGTTCTAACTGTTCTACGCCTAGGTTTGACATCAAAGATTCATAAATGTGTCTAATTCTACAAATGTGGTCCGACATGCCCCCACATATTTGATGCATTACAAAGCGTTGCACAGGCGCCTATAGCGCCAAAGGTGGGGTGCGATTGTTCATACATGTATAGAACAGGTCTACTAAAGCTTTTTGACACCAGAAAACTGCCGCAGCCCCGTTCATATATGTCGCCTTTGGAGCTAAGGTAGTCAGGCCCCCATCAATAAGTAAGTGATGGCAAATCCTAGCAATATCCTATTACTTACATTAGGTATGCTAGAAGGAAGGCTTTGAATAAGAGATGTGTGGAAATATAACTGTGGTCATAGATACAGATATATTTTGGTTGACTAATGGCTGACATTCATGCTAAAGAAAGGTAATTATCTGATAAGAAAACAATTGTTTCCATTGGAGAGAAATAATTCACATAAATAAAAAATTTAGCATTTAATGCAGCTAGAAGTCTACCATTTGCTATTGTTTCTGCTCCCTTTCACTGCATTATAAAAATAGTGTATTTTATTATGACTTTTTTTAATTAATGCAGGAAAGCTGACATTTCTAGTTTCAAGATTAATACTACGTAGCATTACATGAGTAACTGCAAATTCCACAGGCAGGGCTGCCCCAAAAGGAAAATTTTTGGGGGGCCCCATACAAACCAAAGTGCCTGGGCCCCCTTCCCATGTCCCGCCCAAAACACGCCCCTTCCCAGGCACCACCCCAAACATGCCCCTCCCAAGCAACGCCCATTCACTGCTGTAGCCCCGCCCCATTTCACGTCCTTATTAGCATTTCCTAGTTTGTAAAATATAACTTTTTTGGCCAAAAGATTTTGAAGCCTGCCACCACGCCAAGATAGAATCTTTTGGCAGGGCCCTACACTACTCTAACTTTCTAAACATTTTATAATTTAGCTAATTAAAAGACCAGAATGCTACATATCCATAAATTAAAGTAATATATTCTATAAACCTCACACTACTATCTCTCAGTTTGTGCATAGAGGTATTCCAAGATTTAAAAAATAAGAAAAAACTGTCAAAGGAAAAGCGTAACCCCACCCCTATAGCTGCTTTTGCCTGCAACACTACTGCGATCCCCTCTAGTGGCACCAGGAAAGACATAACGTACATAAGTTCACCTGACTGTGTCCCATGGTAAACATGATCTGTAAACATGGATTTTGTGTTGAATCAATGGTGCCATTTAATGTACTTGGAAATGTATTCTCTGTATTCTACAGGTTGATCCGCATTCACCAATATCAAACATGTAGGGTTTCCTGTTATGTTTCGGTACCATAAAAAAATTCCAAACATTTACTATTTTTGAAATTTGCGCCATGGCGCCATTTTGTGCGACCAATAACTTTTTTGAACTAACACATACAGACCTGAGTGAAGCAGCATTTTTTGTGGGCTGAATACGTACTTTTTATTGCTACTAGTTTGGAATACATGACACTTTTTTGATCAATTTGATTCAAATTTTTAGACGATGTGAAATTACCAAAAAAAACTGCAATTTGGTATTGGAATTTTTTTTTCTTCACAGTGTTCCGTGTATGGTTATGTCTCCACTGCATCGGACAAAAAACGACCAGAAAGTGGTCGTTTTTTTTTTCAGATTCACGGCAGCGGTATTTTTCACGTATCGTACAAAAACCCCGGTTGCTTCTCGTTTTTTTGCAGTTACCCATACAATTGTATGGGAAGACGGCACAAAAACTAAAAGCGCCGGCGTATAATACAACATGTTGTATAACACGCCGGCGCCGAAAGACGAGCTGTCTATGGGGCTGCACAAACATTCGTATTTTCGGCGCTTTTAAAAAACAAAAAAGTGCCACAGATACGATTGTAAAGCCATGCATTGGAGACATAGCCTATTGATAATTGATGTTATATTTTAATAAGATCAGACTTTTTCGGATGGGGCGACACAAAATATGGGGAATTATTTTATTTATCTTATTTGTAAAACAGTTATGGGTGGAGTGGGCGATGGGGGGGGCCCCCCAGGACCCCACAATTAAGTCAGCAGGCGCAGGAGAGGAGGTCCCGGCTTCCGGCAGTGCCGGCACAGCTGCGCTCCAGGGATCTTGTACTTACAATCCTGCGCGCGCTGTAGCCGGAGCCGGGCCCTCTTCCTCTGTCTCTGTCTCCGTCGCTATGTGCCCAGCGGCGGGATACGGAACAATTTGAATCCGTGAGGCTCCACCACCCTAGGGGCGGGGCCTCACGGATTCAAATTATTCCGCATCCCGCCCACAGAGGAGGAGGGCCCGGTTCCGGAGTCCGGCTACAGCGCGCGCAGGATTGTAAGTACAAGACTCCTGGAGCGCAGCTGTGCCGGGAGCGCGGGCCCCTCCCAGCACCGCTCCGCCCCGCCCGGCCGGCCTTACACTGCTATATTTAGCAGAAGGCGCCGTGGCGGAGGCGGAGCGGGCCCTGGAGGCGGAGCACGGGCCCCTCCTGGCGCCGCTGTCCCAGCGCCGACGCTCACCAGCCACCAACGGGCCCCGTGTAGAGCGCGGCGCTCGGCTGCGCCGCGCTCTACTGTTCTATGTGAGATAAGGGGGCCTGCTTGAAGCGGGCCCCCTTATCTCTCCGGGCCCCATACGGGAGTACCCCCTGTTCCCCCCGTATGGCAGCCTGTCCATAGGAATTCCGTTTTGCAGATAGTGGGGTCTTTGACTTAACTACAATAATAGTATAAAATAACCCTCTTTCTGACCAAAAATGGCATAAATAGAAACTATAGTTATTCATTCACAGACTCCGTACTTTTAAGGAGCTTCTTATAAAAAAAATTCACACCCTAACACCCTATGTAACTCACTCACAAATGTTTCAAGATTACTTCCAGAATGTTTTATAAGGAAATAAAGAAATAACGTTAATGGGGCATGTTTATCAAAGCAGTTGCCACAGAATTCTGGCACAATTTGCACCAAACATAATGGCAAACATGCTTTCCACTACATTTACTATGTGTTTTAGACAGTTTCTAGACACTTCTATATCTCGCCTGACAAAAAGGGTGTGGCCTCAGCAAAGAGATGTGCCTTTCTGAAAGGGTCATGTCTTAGCGTGCAAGGCTTTGCACCACAAAATGCAGCAAAATTTTGTCGCAGTTAGTGGTATAAAGTAAACTAACCTATAAAAGGTATAAAGCCACACAAGACAGTTCTAAAATGCGTCAGATTTATGAACACTATAGGCGACATGTATGAAACTTGGCACCTCAACACAATTTACTGCATCTTTTTTCTGTGTATAATGCACCTGAATATATGAAAGTGGTGAATGTGTGCTTATAAATGGAGCCTAAAGTTCACAGCGCCTAGCGTATATGTTTGGCGCGCCGCAATACCTTCGCTTATTACTATATGTATAAATGGATACCAGAATTCGATAATGGCTGCTAAAACAGTTAATTGAGAATGGGATTTATGGTAGATGCTGTATTGGTTTCATTTATTTATATTATTTAATTCAAAATAAATTTTAAATACATTTTTATAGCAGATAATTTTATATTTTTGGGAAATTATATAATTTAAAATTAATTTTATATTACATAATTTATTATTACATTTATGTAATTAGATTTTATATAGTTTGAAAATTATCATACATTAATTTTTATTATTTTGCTGGTAATAGTTGAGAAATAAGAGAGTTTTTTTTGCCCTAATTGCAAATCTAGTTCCATTACGACAACTCGGGCTCAGGCAGACCACATTTAAAAATTGGGTTTTGGGTTTTTTTGGCAGTTATGGCTTTTTTGGGCCCTCCCACATTCAAATGGTCTAATATTGTGAAAAGGGTATTTATTTCGCCTCCCGAAAACCCCCCCCGAACACCCCCAATGTTTGGCGCAAAAAAAAGGTTGGCCCCCTGGTTATAGTGCAGAAAAAGCCGAATGGTGCACCATACATAGGGAAAAAAGGCGGAACGCTCACCTTTAGCGGGATTTCCACCAGAGCAAAGAAAAAATCCGTTCAACATGTCCCCCCCAAATTTTGGGCACAAAAAGGCTCAAATTTTTGGTTTTTACTTTCTGGCTGGGACTAAACCCTGATCCGATATTTACATATTTTCATGAGTTTACACCTCCAGGGTAATAAGGTAAGCTGAATACCGTTTCACAGACACCCCCTGTCCACGCAGGCACAGTGAGGCATGGGGAGTAAGAGAAGGGAGCACAACAGTCACTCACAACCCTAAAACCCGCTGGGGAAAACCCCCTTTACCAAACATAATTTAAACAGAGCTCCGTTTTGCCCGGGTTTTTAAATGTCATTAGTTCCTCTCTAGATATAATCTTGGTCTGTTACCAAGATTATATCGGGCCAGAAACCAGCCCCAGCATATAATGTAAAACCGACAACATGGATGTATGGGTAAGTGGATTAAGATAAAAAAGCAGCCTAAGATAAAAATGAATATTTAATTGCATTAAGGGTACACTAGATGAGATAATGCATGCAGTAAATACATATACGAAAAAGTCTGATAAGCAGGTACAGGTGTGGGGTTACAAACAAGGTATAAGCAGACAAAGTAAGTAAGTACCTGAGGTTAGCTTTGGCGCTGTGCAGCCACATGGGGCGTGTAATACCAGCAAATTCCTGATTCCTCCTGATATACCTACTGCGGTGTATACCCACAGCAGACAACCTCTAGCTGCTACTCAGCACACACTCTCCCATCCGCGTATGACCCTGGGATAATTTAATGTCCTCGCCTTTCTTTTGGGCTGAGTGCTTGAATCTATAACCTAAAATGGTCCTAACTTCTCCCGGGGAGGTCACAGAAAGGTGGCACTGGTACCAACGGACCTGGATGGGGCCCAGCTACGTTCTGATACCAAACGTGGCTTGGCTGCCAAGTTCCTAGGGGCCATTCTCCACATATCCGAGAAAGAAAGGAGATGCACGAGGGAATGCGTCTCATTCTCGGGTTCTCAAGTATGGCACCAGTGCATGGGTGTGACATGTAGTACTTCCATAATTCTTTATGAAATATTGATCCAGGCCAACTGTCTCAGACTTTTTATCAGCTTCACATCTCTGACTAGCTGGATGAGTTGTTGCCTTGGGTTCCATGAAGTGTGGCAAAACATGTAAAAGAATAGCGAAAGACCTTAAGGCACGGCCTGGTAAGGGCATACTCCCTATCTTGATTGACAGCAGTTGGTTCGCTGTGCTTTTTTTTAAGTGGGGTTTCCTGACCTCTCTTGACCTAGTGATTTTTTTTTCAAACTATATTCCATATTCCTCATAACTAGGGATGAGCGATTATAATCGACAAAGTTGAAATCGGCACGATTTTTAGGTTGATCGGAAATTTCTGATCACGCGATATTTTAGGTGACAATCTGTCGATAATCTATTACTATCGCGCCATTTTCAGCGCTTCCTATCATTTTGCTGGCCAGCAAATCAGCTTAGAGCATAGAGCAGGGTGAGCTGGGTGTGCAACGTCATGACTGTGATGTGTATGGTTGTCATTGGCTGGAAAAATCACATCATTTTGCATAGAACAGCATTTCCTGTTCAGCATCAGTGTTTCAGTGTCTCTCACTAGAGCAGGATGTGTGCTAGGTCTCTCTTAATACAGCTCAGCTCAGAGACACAGTTCTTCTCTTTATTCATACAGACAACTATGCTTTTAGCAGTGAACATTAGAATATAGGTAGATTAGAGAATTTCAGTTCTTAGTTAGTTAGACTTTTAAAGAAGCATCTAGCGCTGTACAGCCATGGGGAGGGGGAGGCCAGACAGACAGACAGGCTGGCTTTGGAAAGGAGGGTGTATATTGTGCAGCCCAGACTCTGCTTTGAACCTGCATTGAAATGGTATTTTTTTTACAACTTTTTGGCCAGCACACCTCACACCTGAAGTGAAATTGTACCTTTTATTTTGTGCATCCCAGTTTTTTTTCAAAGAGCCTCCTTGTACTTATATTTGGATACAGAATAGCTGTGATTTGCTGTCTTTCAATAAGAGACTGTCAAAAACTCTTCCATACCTTTTTAAATTTTTATCTTTCTTTACATGGAGAGATATGCAGGTGGTAAGCGAGCAAAGAGGGGTGTAGGACATGGAGGTAGAGGTACAAGAGAAGGTGCTCCTTCCAGTGCTGGCGACAACATGCAAGCCAGCGGATCATCGGTTGCAGGACCATCAGGCCTGTCATCGCTGGGTTGGTGCCCTGTGAATCTCAGTAACGAACAGCGTCGCCAATCTGTTCTTCAGTGGTTAATGCAACCTGCATCCAGCAGTCTTACCTCCTCGTCCTCCCAGTCACGGCCACAAATGTTGTCATCATCATCGTCAGCATCCGTCCAACATGAAGCGAAGGCAGCCCAAATGTCAACTCGTGTACCCACCACTGTGGATAATCCATTTTCTGAAGACCTCTTTGATGACAAAATGCGGTTGTGGTCAGAAGGCATTTCAAAAGATCAAGAGGCCAAAGAGGATGATTTTGTCTGCTCTGACGCCCAATTGCTGATGCCATCAGAGGAGGAGAAGGAAGCCGGTCAGTCGCCACAAATCCCGAGCGGTCGGCAACGCCTGGCAGTGCCTGTTGCTTGTAGCCCGCAGCTCCAGGATGTAGAATGTCAGGACGAGGAAGTCACCTGTGTTGATGATGATGATGATGATGACGACGACATTGCGGATCCAATGTGGTCTTTTCAGCAGAATTTGCTTGCGAGCGCTTCATCACTGGACGAGGAGGAAGACGATGGGGTAGTGTCAGTACGGGTCCCGACTCAAAAATGGAGAGGGCGGTCGCACAAGTCCGCTGAGATTATTCCGCAAGCCATGATCAGCGGAAACACTGCTCCTCGCTTATCGCCGTAGAAAAGGTCCAGGATCTTTCAAGCCTGGGCCTTTTTCGAGCAAGCCTCTGATTCACCCAGCGATATCATATGCCGCCTTTGCCGTAAACGCATCAGTAGAGGGAAGAATCTTAGGTGTTTAACCACCACCAACATGTCTAGTCACATGCAGCGAATGCATGAGTTGAAATGGAGGGAACACTTGGCCAAAAAAGGCCACACCGATCCCGGGCTTCCAACCACTGTCACACCCTCTGTCTCTGCCTCCTCCTCCTCTGCCACGACCAAGCGTTCCTCAGCTGCCCATGTCTCTCAGAGTCATGAGCAAGGATCAGCCTCCGCTTCAGCCTCCACCGTCGCCCGAGTACCACCAGCACCACCAGAGACCCATCCTACCACTTCTCCTTCCACCAGTTTGACCTGCACGCCGTACAGCGGCCAGTCTAGCAGCCAGCCTTCTGTCTACCAGGTTTGGGAGCAGAAGAAACACTTTAACCCAAACCATCCCAAAGCCAAAAGTCTGAATGTCGGCATTGCCTTTTTCAGGCACTTTTTAATCTGTGGGTCAGACAGGTTTAAGGGTCATACTGCGGTCCAGGACAGGTATAGTCAATGTCCAGTTCAAGTAAAATGGTGCTTCAAAGACTCCTTTTTCCGGAACCTTTTAATCTGTGGGTCAAGCGGGTTTGAGGGTCATGCTGTGGTACAGGACAGATATATTCAATGTCCAGTTCAACTAAAAGGGTGGTTCAAAAACTCCTTTTTCTGTCACCTTTTAATCTGTGGGTCATGCAGGTTTGAGGTCATGGTGTGGTACAGGACAGGTATAGTCAATGTCCAGTTCAACTAAAATGGTGGTTCACAGACTCCTTTTTCCGGCACTTTTTTAATCTGGGGTCATGCAGGTTTGGGGCTCATGCTGTGGCCCAGGACAGGTATAGTCAATTTCCAGTTCAACTAAAATGGTGGTTCAAAGGCTCCTTTTTCAAGCACTTTTTAATCTGTGGGTCAAGCGGGTTTGAGGGTTATGCTGCTGTACAAGACAGATATAGTCAATGTCCAGTTCAACTAAAATGGTGGTTCAAAGACTCCTTTTTCCGGCACTTTTTAATCTGTGGGTCAGACAGGTTTAATGGTCATACTGCGGTCCAGGACAGGTATAGTCAATGTCCAGTTCAACTAAAATGGTGGTTCAAAGACTCCTTTTTCCGTCACCTTTTAATCTGTGGGTCATGCAGGTTTGAGGGTCATGCTGTGGTACAGGACAGGTATAGTCAATGTCCAGTTCAACTAAAATGGTGGTTCAAAGACTCCATTTTCCAGCACTTTTTTAATCTGGGGGTCATTCAGTTTTGAGGGTCATGTTGTGGCCCAGGGCAGGCATAGTCAATGTCCAGTTCAACTAAAATGGTGGTTCAAAGACTCCTTTTTTCTGCCACTTTTTAATCTGTGGGTCATGCAGGTTTGAGGGTCATGCTGCGGTACCGGACATGTATAGTCAATGTCCAGTTCAAGTAAAATGGTGGTTCAAAGACTCCTTTTTCTGGCACTTTTTAATCTGTGGGTCAGACAGGTTTAAGGGTCATGCTGCGTTCCAGGACAGGGATAGTCAATGTCCAGTTCAAGTAAAATGATGGTTCAAATAATACTGCCTTCTGGCACTTTTTCATTTGTGGGTCATGCAGGTTTAAGGGTCATGCTGTGGTACAGGACAGGGATAGTGAATGGTCTGTGACTTTTTTTCTGTGACTCTTGTTGCCTAATTGTCTTGCCTAAGATGTAGCACGTATCCAGTTTACTGTTGTGGATGTTAATTACAGCATTTCCACCCCTGTTTGGGTGTAAGAATGAAGGTGTTGTTCCTCTCCCATAGACGTTAATGGTCATCGGCGATAATCAGAAAACGTCATGATAATTGCAGATATCGACTATGGATTCTATAACGATAGTTGACACAATCGCTCATCACTACTCACAACTATTATAAATGTGGCACATTGTAAGACTGTCTAGTCTAACTTTATACTTTCTAAATGTTAAATAGTATTGATAAATCTGCCCCATTGTTTAAAGTCCAAGTTGCTGGTCTATAAGATTTTATCCCTCTAAAATAAAGTTGCATGGTGTATCCCATTGCTGGATTATAAAACCTACCATCTTTTTATGTTTTGAATATTGACGACTCAGAGTTCTGCACAAAAAAAACAACAAAACACGGTTTAATATTACTCCACAAGATAATCCAGTAAGGTTCAGTCTGCTGAAAGCACCATATGAAGTAAGTCTTAGCTTACCTCCTTCTAGCACCTTTCTGCTTCTTCTTGTTGGTACCATCCCACTGCCATTTGTTTCCTGATGTCTGCTTCCTATGGACATACAGCAGGTGATGTTAACTACCAATGCATTTCTTTCTACTTCCCTAGTCTGTTTAGTCTTGTGGTTATGAACTTGCTTTGCAATCTAATTTTGTTGACTGCATGGCTATTTTTAAATGCCCCCATTTATGTGAATGATTATGTTTAATTCTAGTAAGTTGAGGCAGCACAGTAGCACAACTGGAGTCACTTGAACCATTTTATTAAACTTATGGACATGCAATAAATTAGTTTTGTATATTTTAGATAGCCTTAACCATAGTCCCCAAGAAACGGTCTTTTGTATCTCTCTCAGTTGTGACACAGTCTCCCTAAGTCTCTATCTCCGTCTTCACATAGTCTCCCCATGTCTATCTGTTCTCCATGTGTCCACGGGGTTTAAATAGACCTACAGGTCCTGTAAATTGGGACAGTTATTTATATTTGAGCAAAGGGAAGGCCAATAGGGCCATGAGCAGTTATTTATATTTGAGCCCAGGGAAGGCTAATAGCAGCAGTCTGTATGTGAGCCTGGGGCCAGAGCAGCAGTCTATACTGTATGTAAGAGAGGAGCAAAAGCAGTAATCTATTTGTGAGGAGAGGGAAATGAGAAGCAGTATGTATGTGAGAGAGTAGCGGACCTGAACAGTGGTCTATATGTGAGGTGAGGGCTAGATCAGCAGTGTATATGTGACATGTACATAGGGCACTATTTAGTCACTGTTATCATCTGGAGCAAATTTTAAGCATTGTCTGTTCGGCCTTATTATTTCTGGGGAAACTATGTCACTATCTGTTATTTATATCTGGGTATAGTTAAGGGGCTGCCAAAAGGACAGCACTAAGGGTAGCAGTAGCATAGAAAGTTTTAGTAGAGCTGGGAAATAGATGGGAAGGATGCTAGAAGAGAAGTTGTCACTGCAGTGTGGACAAATGGAGAAGAAAAAAAATTAAGGATGAGTTGCCAGAAGTCTACATGCCCACTGTCCTTGAGAACTTTGTGACAGACTGTGACCGTGTGCACTGATTGTGCATCTCTGTTGTCCGGTAAGCATAGAAGAAATTATTGTGGTTGTACATGCATACAGTGGGGAAAATAAGTATTTGATAAACTGCCAATTTTGCAAGTTTGTATGATTTTTAAATTAATTATTTAAAAATAATAAAATGTGATTTTCTGGATTTTTTTGTAGATTCTTTGTCTCACAGTTGAAGTGTACCTACGATAAAAATTACAGACCTCTCCATTCTTTGTAGGTGGAAAAACTTGGCTAATCGCCAGTGTATCAAATACATATTTTCCCCACCTTACGTATGTACACAGACACTTAGGGCCACATGTATGAAAACTGTCTAGGTGTAAGACTTTCTTTGTTGCCCATAGCAACCAGTTAGTGCTCCCCCTTCATTTCTTATAGTGCTCTGAAAAAATTAAACGGGCACCCCGGGTCTGTTCTGAGTCAAGAAATGCAGCAAAACAAGGGTGTCGCTAGGCAGATTTATTCGGGGCACGAGCCCCGAATAAATCTGCCTATGCCCCGAATCTCTGCGGGCTCCATGCCACTGCCGTGGGCCTGGAGCGCTCCTAGGTGTGGGCACCGCTCACCGATCTCTGACTGCACAGCCGTTTCACTGCGGCCACGCAGTCAGAGTCAGGGAGAAGGCAGGACGGATCATTCCCTTCCTGTCTTCTCCCCTGTATGTACAGCGCTTGGCAAGCGCTGTACATACACCTCAGCGTCGCAGGGGGCATGACGCATCTCTTTCATCAACATTCTGCGATGCTGGGATCTCTTATGCCAGCAGCCTCTGCACAGCCAGGAGGTGCCAGGCCCCACAAGCCAGAGAAAGTGGCGTGATGACATCACGCTGCTTACACCATTCTCAAGCTGGAGGACCTGGACGCGCAGACCATGCTGAGGTGAATAGGTTTTTTTATTTTATTTTTATTAGGTAAGGGGGCAGTAACTTGGCTAAGGGGTTATATTATTGGCTAAGGGGGCAGATTACTGGCTAAGGGGGCATATTATTGGCTAAGTGGGCATATTACCTGGCTAAGGGGGCATATAACCTGACTAATGGGGGCATATAACCTGCCTAAGGGGGTATATTATTGGCTAAGGGACATATTACTGGCTAAGGGGGGCATATTACTGGCTAAGGGGGCATATTACTGGCTAAGGGGGCATATTACTGGCTAAGGGGGCATATTAATGGCTAAGGGGGGGGCATATAACCTTGCTAAGGGGGGCATATTGCCTGGCTACGGGGGCATATTGCCTGGCTACCTGGGCATAGAGCCTGCCTAAGGGGGCATATTACTGGCTAAGGGGACATATAACCTGGCTAAGGAGGCATATTACTGGCTAAGGGGGGCATATTACCTGGCTAAGGGGGTATATAGCTTGGCTAAGGGGGCATATAAATTGGCTAAGGGAGGCATATTACTGAGTAAGGGGGCATATAACTGGCTAATGGGAGCATATTTCTTGGCTAAGAGGGGCATATTATTTGTCTAAGAGGACAGTAACCTAGCTAAATGAGGCATATTACTGGCTAAGGAGGCAGTAACCTGGCTACAGGGGGCTAATAACCTGGCTACAAGGGGCATATTACTGGCTACGGGGGGCATATTGCTGGCTACACAAGGGGGGCAGTAACCTGGCCTTGGCAGGGGACATATTACTGCCTAAAGGGGGCCGTAACCTAGACACAGAGAGCAGTAACCTGGCTAGAGAAGCTAATAACCTGGCGAGAGGGGGCAGCAACCTGGCTAGAGAGGGCAACTACTTGGCTAAAGGGGCCAGAACCTGGCTACAGTGGACTACTACCTGGCTACAAGGGGCAAATATTTACCTACTAGGGGGTAATTATTACCATTTGGGGCACTATAGATGGGGAGTTTGTAAAGAGATAGGAATTGGTAGAGAAATGCTGATAAAGTGAGGAGTCTAAGATGTTTGTTTTGTAAATTCTGCAGTGAAGAGTCGTAGCTGTAAGTAGTCGTCATGGCGTCTGGGACAAATGGAGAAGAAGAAGGGAAATAGAACAACTCTTCAGAGGTGTCTCTGTAAGTCCACTATATTTACGGCAGATGAAATCACTTATATTTCTGCTGAGGGCCTACATACAACTAGATCTACCACTATAATGTCACTGTATGGCGGTGGTAATGTACATAAACTGATGTCACACGTGGGGTCGCATTTGGTTCAGGTCTGGCAATTATTTGAAACCTTAAGTAAGTAATGTTTTGTGGTCTTGGTTTTTATAGGAGTTTTTTTTAGAACAATGAGTCGTCTTGTATATTTTGCTCATGATAGGTGTAATTATTTGTTGACTTATTTGTTAGGTATTGAAACACTGTCATGTGACATAGTGAGAGGTTTACAAACACAGGGGAAATCAAATGCAAAAGTTTAGCAAGAAGATTCAAAGAGGTCCCATAAGCGCTCAGCAGGAATGAAGAAAACCAACTATTTGAATTTTAAATTGGTTTATAGTAGCATAAAAGGTGCAGGGCAACGCGTTTTCTTTCTCCGGGAATAACTATCCCTCTTCATTCAGGCATACATAACTTAAAATCACCTTTGGTTTAAATATGGTGCCAAATTGGGAAATGATACCACATACGTGGAAATCCCTAAATAAGCATTTATGCTATATATCATACATGAAAAAACTTTGAGACTCTCGGTTCACATATTTTGATCAAAAGATGTTTAAGCTGTCCACGACTTTCAACGTGATCTCAAAATCAGGACTGCCTGATTTGAGACCACGTTGAAAGTCGTGGGCATCTTAAACATCTTTTGATCAAAATATGTGAACCGAGAGTCTCAAAGTTTTTTCATGTATGAAGATAGCATAAATGCTTCTTTAGGGATCTTCACGTAGTGGTATTACCCTTTTTGCAGTAGTGTGCCGCTGGCGGCGGTCTGTGTGTGTACAGTGTATTATTACATGTGTGCCGCAGCCCTGCCATTGGCACCCCAGGTTTGCATACCGTTTTTTCAGAAATGTTTTTGTGTGCAGAAACATACGTTATACCTTGGTATACATTGATTTTTAACCTATATGGGATAGGAAGGGGTGCTATCCATTTTGTTTCTATCCCCGCGCCCGTCTCCACGTAGGCTGTCATAAGAAGGGCCAGGCCGTGCAGGTTGGGTGTTTTTTTATTTTTTCACTCTGATAATGAGGTCGTGTGACCCAGTGAGAGGCCTGATTGGCTTCGTTTTGAGAGTTAAAGATAGCATAAGGACAGCCCGATTTTGAGGATCACGTTGAAAGTCGTGGGCAGCTTAAACATCTTTTGATCAAAATATGTGAACCGAGAGTCTCAAAGTTTTTTCATGTATAAATTGGAAATGAGGCTCAATCATTAACTCTTAAGTGGACAGATAAAAATAAACGACATACAAGTCATATGTCTACATACACAGAAACAACCAAATTAAAATATAAATATTTAAATAATTAAAAGACACATTCTTAAAAATCATACAGTGTCTACATAAATAAATATGACATATTTAACAATAAGACTTTTATATTTTCAAAATAATTACTAAAAACTTAGGTGAGAGGTTTGCCATAGCTGATTTTCATTGTGCAGTGACTGCTGAGGAGATGGACGGGATCAGTGTGGAATGTGCAGAAAATTAGTGACAGGAACAGAAGTTTTTACTCTGTAAAAATAAATCCACAGTTAACAATATTGCTTGAAAAATGTCGTGTGCCCCCAGCCCTACTCAGAAAAACTTAAGGGCCCGAACCCCGGATGTTTTGGGATCCTGGCAACGCCCCTGCAGCAAAATCCACAACTACATTTCTACAATCTATGTCTAAAATTATAAATTTTGTGGGGCACAGTGTGTAATATAATCAATTTCTGTCCAACTTACTCCTTTGCTGGGATAGAACCCTCCTGCCTGCAATTTTCGAGCGTACTGAGTGTAATCTAGTTAGATTTTGGAGGTAAAGTGTATAGAATAATTAATTTCGAGGGCACAGTGCGTAATATAATTAACCCCTTACAAAAATTTGTCATATGAATACTTCATAATGCTGGTAAGGATGTATGGAGCGGGCTCACTTGTTGTCCCTTAAAGAAACAAGCCCTATGTAGAAAGAAGAATTAATAAGATATGGCTTTTGGAAGGAGGGGAGGAAAAAAGGAATGGGTTATAGTGTGCAATATAATTAAGGGGGGTATCGTTTGTAATACAAATAACCCCTTCCCACCGCATAGTCATAATTTGATGGCTCTTTTTTATTTCCTCCTCAACTTCCAAGAGCCCTAACATTTTTATTTTTTCCATTTACATAGACATATGAGGGCTCATTTTTTGTGGGACAAGATGTCCTTTTTAATGGTTCCATTAACCATACCATAGAATGTACTGGGAAGCCTGAAAAAAATTATGTAGAGTGAAATGTGAAAAAAAACTTACTTGGGCCATTTTTGTGGGGGTTTTGTTTTTAATGGCATTCACACTTCATCATAAATATTCTATCTATTATCTGCAGGCTGGTACAGTTCCAATGATGCCAAATGTGTAGGGTTAATCTTTTAGTACGTTTAAAAAAAAAATATTCTCTATTTCTTAAATTTGTGTTGCAGGGCCATTTTCTGTGGCCAGTAACCTTTTTGTTTTTCTATCTATGGACATGAGGTAGAGCTCATTTTTTGTGAACTGGATTGTGTGTACTTTTTTACTGGTACCATTGAAATACACACCAGTTTTAATCACTTTTTATTCCTACTTTTAAGGAACATGAAACAACCGAAAAAATATAATTTTGGCAACTGAAATTACTTTTTTTCTATGGTGTTCAGCGTACAGGATAAATTATGTTATATTTTAATAGATCAGACTTTTATGGATGTGTCAATACTAATTGTATCTAACTTTTTAAAAATATATTTTTATTTGTAAAATGGCAAAAGGGGTGTGATTTAATGTTTTAATATTTTTCATTTTATTTTTATAACTTTTTTGTTTTGTCATTTGTACTTGTAGTCCCCCAGGTTACTTGACCACTAGGGGGTCTTGATCACTTCACACCTTTCGCAATATAGAAACCCAGAAGAAAAACCAAACGGGGGTTTCATTTTTCATGCCGAGGCAAAAAGTAATAAAAAACGCTAACAGGCGGTGGGAAAGCCTTCATTAAGCTTCCAGCTACCATGGCAACCGCTTGACACCCAGTTATCTCGTCATGTCATAGGAGGAGCGATTGGGGGGAAAAAAAACGGTACACAGCCCCGCATTAAGGGGTTAAAAACAAAGGAAAATCGGACCCCAACCCCCAGCCCCACCCCCAAAAAAATTGGGAATGATTGTGTGAAATGTATAGAAAACAAGAATGCAATGATTTGGAAAGCTCTTATAGCCATATTTTATTTACAACAGAAACCTGTCCCAAGTTTTTGGAGATGTGCTTCTGCCAATTTATAAATTAGTTATCTTTTTCAAATGAAATGGAAAAAGGTCTTACTTTCTGTTTTGTGTTTTGTTGTGAGCAAACAAAAGTCTCTACTTTTTTGAAACTGGAGTTATCCTGTTATTTGAGAATTATGGAATTTTAGAGAAAATTCTGTTTATTATGTTACTTAATTCTTTTATACCACAAGAATGAATACCATCTAGACACAGAAATTTGTCTGTTTTAATTTTTTTAAGGTTTTGTTGCAGTTTCAGACCAGACATTTAATGGAGAGTTTACTTTATCTCTTTGCTATCCACCTGAGATTTCATTTTAATTAGTGAATGTGGAAAAAATGGTTAATACATTTGTTGTCTTCTCTTCACCCGCTATAATTCATGCCTTATTACTTTTCAAAGGGCAAACAGTTTTGGTTTTAACCTTTTTACTATTTATATAATTGAAGAATATTTTAGGGTAACTTTTATTCTCTTTGGCAATGAGCCTCCGTGTCTCAAGCTTTGCTGCCTTTATCTATTTTTTACATAATTAATTTTTTTTTCCTTATAGGTTTTTAGGACTTCATCACTGCCTTCCTGTTTCAGCAGCTTAAATGCATTCTTTTTGCTATTTATTGCCCCCTTTACATTTTTATTTATCCACATTGGTTTTCTCCTGTTTGTAATTCTTATATTCCAACAAGATATGTACCTGCTTACGATGAAAATTTAAGGTGCTTTTAAAAATGTCCTCTTTAATACCTGTACTCTTATTTTTGATGAGCTTTCCCTTGTCATTGGTTAAGGGCACCTCTAAGTACATTGAATTTTGCCTTCCTGAAGTTCACTTTAAACATTCTACTGAAAGATAAATTGGAAATGTATTATACTATGGTCGTTATTTCATAAGTGCCCCATAATCTGTACCTTTTTTATTCTGTCAGGTCTGTTGATTAATATTAAAGAGGTTGTTTCACAACAAGGATTGCTTTTTATGTTAAAGATCTTGCAAAAACAAGTTACTTTGCAATAAATGTCCGATAACAGTCTCCTACCTATTATGAGATATCCCCTCTTGTATGGGCTGTATCAGCTCCTCAGGTCGCTATAGCTACAGACCTTTTGTTTCTCCTGATAGGTGCCCATGGTTGCTATAGCTACAGACCTGGCTTCTACTGCAGCCTAGTGGAAGTCAGTAACTAAGAAAACAAAAACTGTGGTAAGATGAATCAATGTAGTGAGACAACCCCTTTAAGTCCAAAAGGGCTTTCCTCTTAGTTGGTTTTTATGCCGGTTTCGAAAGATAATTATCTTTAGTTATTGACAAAAACATGCCATTAAGTGATTCATAAACTTTAGTTTCCCAAATTTAATATCCGGTAAAGAATTTTCCCCCTAATAATCCCCTTGTAATTTTTTGCCCAATTTTTTGCAAGCAAATGCAAGAGACACAGAGCACCTTCCTATTTTTTTTTAGTAATTTGAAAAAACAAATGCGCAAATTTTTTTGGTTTTGTACAATCTTGTTGGTTGGCTAATATCACAATCACTATCAGGGCTTTCAATGTAAGGGGTCTCCCTTTTTCCCTCCGAAGGTAACATCCTATGTCAGCAGATTCCCCAACAAAGAGGAGTAGGCTTGGAGATTCAGATGTGGAGGCGGTCACTTCAAACACCCCAGAGGTAGGGGCAAAACGTATTGAAGAAGCCATACAGAGTGGAACACAGCACTCCATTATCAAAAGAGTTAGGTGCTGAATCTTAAAATAAAGGGGATTTAGACAGTGTAGATCAGTGGCCCCCAACCTTTTTTCCACCAGGGACCGGTTTTATGCAAGACAATTCTTTCATGGCCTCAGTGGGGGTGGGGTTATTGGGGTGGGGTTATTAGAGGTGGAGTTACGGAGGGGTTGGAAGTTTAGATTCACACACCAAAAAAAAAACACGATACAGTGTATACTGTGTCATTTAGGGGTATAGTATGGACTAACCAGTATTTTATAACTGCAGACTGATTGTCAGCTCTGTGGGTCAGTATTATATTAAAAATGTTGACCCAGAGAGCTGACAATCAGTCTGCAGTAATATTGTGATATCAGCTCTGTGTTTCAGCATTATACATGTATATAATATAAATATGCAATCAGCTCTGTGGGCCCCATTAAGTAGGTTGATTTATAGTAGGTATCTAGGTCCCCCAATAGCTAGGTGTATAGGCCTTCCCCAATAGGTAGGAATTTAGGACCCTAGTAGGTAGTTATATAGGCTGCCTGTAGGTAGGTGGGTAGGTATATAGGGCTCTTATAGCTAGGTAAATAGGCTCTCTTTAGGTAGATATGTAACCACCCTGTATTTAAGTCCAAATCTAGCCAGTCAGTAGGTAGATATACAAGCCTGCTGTAGATAGATATATAAGTCCCCTGTAAATAATTATATCCTCCCTGTAGATAGTCACATACCCCCTGCAGTATATATATATATATATATATATATATATATATATATATATATATATATGTTCCCTGTATGTAGTCACATGTAAGCCCAATGTAGTAATTATCGAAATATATGCCCCCTGTAGTAATTACAGATAGATATATGCCCCCTGCAGGAATTATAGATAGATATATGTGCCCAGTAGTCATTATAGAGATATATGCCCCCTGTAGTCACTATAGAGATATGACCCCTGTAGTCATTATAGATATAGATAACCTCCCTGTAAGTAAATAGCCAGGCTAGTTAAAAAAAAAAAGAGAAGAAAGTTAATCACCCTTCCCCAATCCCATGCAGAGCTGCTGTCTCCAGGAGTCCTAGCGGCACAGTGGGTGTGACGACACTGCTGCATCACGCTCCCTGCGTCGCTGATGTGTAGATACGGCGCTCAGTGAGTGGTAATGAACCGCCCCCGCTTTATCCCTGGCTAAGCATTTGCACAGCCTGTGCGCAGCTACTAACTCTGCATGTCCGGCTTACAACAGCCACGCAGAGTAGATGCACGACCGCCCAGACTAAAGTCAACGGGCGTTCGGCATCATGTATAACCGTGGACCGGCAGAGCAAGCTCCACGGTCCGGTGCCAGTCCGCTGGCCCGGTGCTTGGGGACCCCTGGTGTACATTGTTTAATACCATCAAAGTAACCAAGTATTTCCAAATCCTGTGTAAAAAGGCAAAGAACTTCTGCATCTAGCAGAACAATTTTCCCCATCCAAAGGTGTCCTAGACATCATCCAGCTTCTTCTTAGCCCTAACTGATTCTCAGGGTTAGGAAAAAGATGAATTTTGGAGCCAGAATGAACCACCAAATGGAGGGAGGGCTCCACAGCTGCTAGAATAGTTAATTAATAATTACTTACTAGTAGTAAATAACACTATACAATACTTCTCATAGAAAGTGACTCTTGTATTTCCCTCTTTCCATTCTGTTGGGCATGGAAATTTATTAGCTATGCTCTTGAACACAAAACCTGTAGTCTGGAGATGACTGTGGTTTTTGCAGAGGTTAGGGAGAGAGTAAGCTGTGACCATCATCAATGATGAATGTTGAATCCTGTGTTATCTATAAATTAGTGTAATGGGTATGGTGGATTCGCTGGACCACCGCAAGCGATGGTGTAAGCCACGCCAGGGAGCGGAGTCTAAGTAGCCCCCGGTTTTCACCAGAGCCCGCCGCAAAGCGGGATGGACTTGCTGCGGCGTGAGGCTACCAGGTCGTTACACCTGACGTGACTTACTAGCGATGGCGGCTGGGGTGGTGCGTGGTACAGAAACCTAATCCAGAGGCGTAGTCGGGGACAGGCAGGGCAGGCGGCAGAGGTTCGTGGTCAGAGACGGGCCCAAAAGGTCAGGGGGGGGGGCCAAACACCCAAGGTCGGGAAAATGACAAAAGGGGACTGGTCAAGGATAATCAGACAGGCCCTTAGCAAACCCCTCAGACTTGCAAAAAACCGCACACCAACGAACTGGAAAAAGTGTTTTTGGGGCGGGGTTCCCTTAAATAGGACCCCCCAAACAAAAACCCAAATTTTACTGGGGCGGGGCCCCTTTTAAACCCCGCCCAAACCGCACCCGGGGGAAAGGCAGGGCCCGGGGACACGGGCGGGGGGCCCGGGCCCCCCCGGGGGGCCCGGGAACAGCCCGGGCACGTTCACCGAAGCGGGATGGTAAGTCCCGGGGAGCAGGGGGAGGGTCCCCGGGGCAGGGGGAAGCCCGGGGCCCCAGCGGTGCCCGCGGCCCCCATGAAGTACCCCAACCCCCCCCCCCTTTTAGGTTTTTCCCCCTTTTTTTTTGGGGAAACCTAAAAGGGAGTTCAGGAGACGGGTTTGGGCCTCAGGTTCCCAAACAAAAGGGTCCTCAGGCCCAACCCCTTCCAGGTGATAAGGAAAAACCCCTTTCCCCCCCTAAAAGTCTTTTTCCGCCAGCACCCCCCCTTGACCTCAAAATTTTAAATCAAGCCCGGCCACGGAAAAGGGGGAAAAACAGATCCACGGGAGAAGCGTTTCCCAAGCCCCACACTTGAGGAGCAGACTTTAAGGAGTTTGGGGACAGCCGCAAGGGGACAAGCGGACCCTTGTACACCCCGGGTTTTAAATTGGGCCGAAAAACCAAAAAGGGCCCAAAAAAGACTTATTACCCAACTTTTAGCTGGGCACTTTGAAACGAATGTATTTGGGCAGATAACCAAACCCTTTTCCCCGCTTAAATATGGGCGCGGGTCTCCGGAAACCGTCGGCCTGGTTTTTGGGTTGCGAGGG
Organism: Phyllomedusa bahiana; assembly: GCA_025379985.1. Lineage (NCBI taxonomy): Eukaryota > Metazoa > Chordata > Amphibia > Anura > Hylidae > Phyllomedusa > Phyllomedusa bahiana. The sequence goes on from JAODAL010012253.1 coordinate 72,618, forward strand.
GAGGCCCGTAAAGGGCCTAAACCGTGGGGAACCTCCCCAAGAGATTTGATGTCCCGAAAATTTGGGGCATCCCCCGCAGGAACCCACGGGGTTTGGGCAGGGGGAGAGGGGGGTGGGGGGATGTAGCCCCAAAGACAAAAAAAAAGGGGAAAGGCTCCGGGGGACTCAGAGCCCAAGGAATTGTATAAAAATTCCCGGGCCCCGGGGGGAGGAGGTCCGACCAGTTACCCTGAGGGGCCCTACAAAAGTCGCAGGTGGGCCCCCCAAACCCTTTTTGGTTAACCCTCTCTACCCCTTTGCCCTTTGGTTTTTGGGGGGTGATAAGGCCCGAGAATCCAGCTGAACCGAACTAGCACACAGACCCCCCGTTTTTTTGACAAAAACCCGGGAAACCCCACAATGAGACAAATGTAACGGAGCCCATGTAGTCGAAAACGTGCTGAAAAAAGTTTTGGGCCAATTGAAGGGCGGAGGGAACCCGGGCAGGGGAACAAAATGACCCCTTTTAAGAAAAACCCCTATGGGTCCCCCCCCAAAATGACCGAATAACCCGATGGGGCCCGGGGGAGGTTGGGTTAATAAATTTCCATGGCTAAATGGGACCGGGTTTTTCAGGACGGGGGAGGGGTAGTAGTAGCCCCCCGGGTCCTAGACGAGGGCCCTTGGTTTACGACAAAAGGAGGTGCAGGCCAGGACATAATCTCTAAAAACCCATGAGAAAGGGGTTTTGGGCCCCCAAGAAATACGAGAGTTTTAATGGGCAGAGATTTATGCACCCCAAAGGAGGGCCCAGAAAGTTCAGGAAGAGTGTCCCCACTTTAGAAACGAGGCCGCAAAGGGGGGGGCGGACGGTGGGCCCTTTCCCCAAGGGGCAATTTTTAAAGCTCCACGGGGGGGCCGCCGGGGGGAAACCCCGTTCGGGAGCAATTTTATGTCTGCAAAGGCGCTTCTAAAGCCCAAAAGTGCCCCCGGGGATCTAGAAAGGGAAATCCCCCTGACGTTTTTTTCCCCTCAGCTGGCCGAAATTTAAGGAAAAACCCAAAGGGGGCGAAGAAGAGGGCCACCTGGTTACAAGGTTTTAAAAAATTGAGCAGATTGAAAAAAAGGGAGTTTTTTGTAAATCCGTAAAAGATTTCAAAGGGGAATGGCAAGCCCCCCCAGCAAGCCCCCCGCCATTCTTTTAGGGCCAATTTTAGGGCCCAAAATATTCACGACCCTCCAATCGAATAATTTTGCTCGGCTGGGGGTAAAGGTTTTTGAGAAAATCCGCAATACCCCATTTTTTTCCCGGGAAAGGCAGACTTTTTTTTAAGAGGACAGCCCTCACCTACTGCAGAGGCCCACCCCCAAAAAACGAACAACCCCCAGTGGCCCGGGGCGAAATAGCACAGGACCGGGAAACCCAAAACGGTTTTTGAGATCTCAAAGGCTTCTTAAAGTTTTCCTGGGGGCCAGGATTTGGGGTTGGATTTTTTTTTCCCGTCAGTGCCCCCCCAGCGGGGCCACGACGGGAGAATTTGCGAAAATGAACTATCTGAAGAAATTTCGCAAAGCCTAAAAACGGGATGGGCCCCGAAGGCCCACGGGCCCGGGCCACAAAAAAAAACTGCAGCCCAGCTTAGGGGGAAACCCATCTGGACCCTTTTGACCCGAACATGTACCCCAGGAAGGGAAACCCGGGGTGCGCTCAAACAGGCATTTTTCCTTAGTTTGGCATTAACTGAGGTCCCCGGAGACTTTTTGAGCACCAGGGGGGGACTAAAGGGGGGAAAAATTTTAAAGGTCAGGAGAGAAAATCGGGATGTAAACCAAGAAAAACATGACACGGGACATAGAGGGGGTCGGGGAAAATCTCGTGACAAAATTCTAAAAAACTTGCGGGAGCTTTGCAGAGGCCAAAGGGCATGACGAATTTTCGAAGGGGCCAAACCCTGGGGGGTTAAAGGCTTTTTTTCCCCATTCTTTTCCCCTTCTGGGATACAAATCAGGTTGAAAAGCCCCGCGAAGACCCAATTTTAGAAAAAAAATTTGGCGCCACGTGGGCGGCAAATAGCCTGGGGATCAAAGGAAAGGGTATGGGAATTTTTTAAAGGTTACTTTTTTAGACCAGGGTAATCGATACGGGGCCCAAAGGGGGTTTCCCAAACTTTTTTTTTGAAAAAAGAAGAATCCGTCCCCCCGCGGGCGAGGACGATTTCCCGTATAAAGCCCTTCGGAGATTCTCTTGAATATACCCACTTCCCCCTTTGGGTCTCCGGGGACTGAAAGAGGGTAAACTCTGCCTCGGGGAGGATAGTCCCGGGGTTTGCAAATCAAAAGGGCAATCGAAGGCCGGTGGGGGGGGCAAGTTTCGGCTGCTTTCGGAGAAACGTCCCCCAAAAATCCTGGAAAAGGGGCAAGGGCAACCTGGCAGAGACTTCGTAGGCTTTGCAGAAGCAGGGCCGCAGAGCAGGGCGGGAGTCCACAGGCATCGTGATTTACAAGCCGCGCCCCAAAGAAAAATCTCGCCTGTGTTCCAGTCTAGGTCGGAGCATGCTCATCAACCAGCGAAGGCCCAAAGGGTCTCGAAGAGGAACCAGGCAGCACGAGAAATTTCACAGTTTCCTGGTTTTAGCGCGCCTATATTTCAGGATGAAGGCGCAGGCGAACCGAAAGGGAAACCTTGAGGCCCTTCGCCCCCTTTACCGGGAGACAAACATGGGTTTCTGCAGAGGGGGCAAAATGGGAAACCGGAACGAGACACCAGCGAAGGCTGATAAAATTACCCAAACGGGCCCCGAGTCCAGGAAGGCGGTGGCCCCGAAAGGGGACGTCCCCCGGGGGGAAAATTCCACAAAGTACCCGGGGTTTGGGCAAAAGGAGAGGGGGCCGCACTGACACCCCCGGGGTGCCCCCCTGCGAGCCCAGGGGGCGAAGTTTTCCCGGATGCACTGGACAGGGCCCCAACGAAAATGGCCCCCGGGGCCCCCCACAATGGGAAAAATAACTGGGTTCAGACGACGCTGGAGCGTTTCCTTTCCCGGGTCAAGTGAGCCCTTTCCACCTGCAAAGGTTTTTGTCCCCCATGAAGCGTTGGTGGAGGGAAATTGGGGGGCGCTGGAAGACGGAGCTAAAACGACGTAGCCGCCCTGGGCGAGTAAGCCCCGCGTTTGGGGCGGAGCCCCCTTTTTTGTCTCTCACAAAGCGAATGTCGACCGGTGGGGAAACCCAATCAAATCGTCCAGAGAGGATGGGGAATCCCGACCCCAAGCTCCTTTAAAAACGTCCCGAAGGGCCTTTTTCCATTAAGGGGGGGGGGCCCCCCCCCAAAAAAACCAAAAACCTCATTTTTCCAGTCGAGTTCTGAGGCTAGCGTGCGGGAAATTCACCGATACTTTCCCCAAACCAAAAGAAATTTACCCTGACGGAGGCGAAAGAGCTGCAGCACAGAAAGGAAGGGACAGCCAGGTTTTCCTCGAAAACATACGGGAAACCCCCGGGGGAAGGCTCGATTACCATGAGCGGATCTCCTCATCCCATAGCGGGGTGGGCCCCGCCAGAGCTTCACCTTTAAGAGGCTAATATGAAGGCGACTTTAACCCCTCAGTAGGGGAATTGATGTCCCCAAAATCTCGAGTAGATGGGCCCTTGATGTGAATGCCCCCTGCACTTCTTGGGGTCTCCATCATGCGAGAGGGGGGTGCAGATGCAGAGAAGGTCCAAAGAAGGGGCGGGGGACCGAGGATGCCAGAAACAACGGCCGCCCGAGACGGAGGGAGCCGAGATGCGGTAACGGACCGCAAAATTCTGCATCAGGCCAAAGCTGGTCATTAAACCGACTCTGCTGGGCGACGGGCCTCGCAAAAAGTCCCGGATTTGAGGCAGAGGTACCCTGGGAAACCATGGCCAGTTTGTACGTAACGGGGATGGTGGATTCGCTGGACCACCGCTACGTTGGGTAAGCCACGCCAAGGAACGGAGTCAATAGCCCCCCGGTTTTCACCAGAGCCCCCGCAAAGGGGGGATGGCTTGCTGCGGCGTGAGGCCCCAGGTCTTTTTCCCCTGACGTGATTTGGCCGAGGGGGCCGGGGGTGGGGTGGTACAGAAACTTTATCCAGGGGGAAGTGGGGGACGGCAAAAGGTAAGGGCAGGCGGAAAGGGTTTCGGGTCGAACAGGCAAAGGCAGGGCAGGCGGAAAACGGGCAAGGTTGGGAAAACGTAGGGGCGGATGGTACACGGTAATCAAAAGGCTAGCGAACTCTCAGATTGCTAAAGACCCCAAAACGAACTGGAAAAGGGGTTTTGGGGGGCGTTTTCCTTAAATGGGGACCAGGCCCCAAAAAACCCCAATTACGGGGGCCTGGCCCTTAAATCCAGACCAGCCGCGCCGCCCCTTTAGACAGGGCACGCACGGGCGGCCAAAACAGACAGGGGCGGGTTTCCCCCGGGAGCGGGATGGAAAGTCCCGGGGCCCCGGGGAGCGGGGGGATGGTCAGGGGCCCCCGTGCCCCCCGGGGGGGGACCCCGCGGCAGGGGGGAGGCCGGGGGGCGCAGCGGTGCCCGCGGGCCCCCATGACAATTGGGTCACTTTTCATTGCAATCCTCCCTGTAGATAATGAGGAGATGCTGAGAATGATCTCACAAATCAGGGTGAGTCGTTGTGGGTTCAGCGGCTATTGTAAAAACCTAATTGTTTTAAAATAATCATTTTAAATTACGTATTTATTTTCAAAATAAATAAAAATTAGGAAATGGATTTTTAGAAAGTCACCAAAAAAATTCAAAAAAAATTTTTAAACATAAAAGCATTTAAACAATAGGTCATTTTCTGATGACACATTCCCTTCAAGCATAAGTACAAGGATGACATGATCCAACATTTCTCATTAAGTGAAACCCTACAGAGATTACTTATTTTGAGCTAAAAGAAAAGCTTTTAAAAAATTTATTCAGTCAGCTATTAATGGGAAAAGCATTTACTTTAGATTAAGAAGCGTGTAAAGGAGAAAGGGTCCTCTATAGATAGCTATTAGGGATGTTAGTTAAATATTTATAATGTCTAAATTAGCATAGTGAAAGCCCAATTCATCAATTTGTTCTGGTTTGTTTGTAAGAAGAAAAAATCTCTTAGTGCCCTGTGGAAACGAGCTGGTGGTCAGCAGCGGGGAGCACATCCACAACCTGTTATCAGCCCACAGCTGGATTCACTGGGAATCTGCTTACAGAAACCTGTTACTTTAATTTACCTTGTAACCGAGGTCAACAGTAATAAACTATACACTACATCAACATATGGCCAAAGAGATTTTTACACAGATGAGGATGATGATGGCTGTGTCTGTGGAGCTTGTAGTATAGAAGGGGATAAGATTGATTGAAATACAGACACCTGATGGGGTAAAACATACATCATAGTTGCTTCCGTTTATAAATGCAGTAATACAGTCACCTTTTTTACTAGTTATATACTCATTAACATGTATAGCAGCCAGTATGTGATTCATTCTGACAATTGGTATACAGTATTATATATTACTTAAAGTTGAATTACACTGTTATAACCCATGTATAAGCCAATGGCCTGATAAAATGCGGTTTGGGCAGATCAGGATAGCCACAGTCCCATTTTCCTTGGTGTGGTGTCCCAAATGGAGGTTGTTCCACTCCATTCTCCAAAGGATAGTAGGGAACAGAGACCAGACACCAAGGGCGACATGTATGAACCCGGTGCCGACTCGCAAGTTCTACTTCTGTTATTGAGAGTGTACAGACCAACAGCATGTATGAAAATGTCTCACAGAACTTTTTAAATGTGTTCTATGCCAAAACTGGTATGGATTTGTACAACATTTTCACACCAAAATGTAGCCCATTTTTGGGGCATCGTTTGACTTTAGAACCACAAACCCTGCTGCCTTGAAGTTACACCCCAGAACAATCGATAATTTTTTTAATTAATCCAAGAACAGAAGTCCTTCAAGTTACATTGGCCTCAGAATACAAAATTTTCTATATACAATGGTCTTTCCTAGGACATTGTGTCTTAAAAGCACACTCAGCATACAATATCACAGACACTGCTGATCTACAGCTTATCTGATTGACTAGAAGATTCAACCAATTATCAATAAAATTGGACCTGTGAAACCAGTGGTTTAACTAGAACTTTTCTGCCTGGCATTGTCCTTGAGTTTTCTACCCCTTTTTATAGCCCACAACCCCACTTTTTCAGGCCTTGTCTCTGTTTTTACAAGCCACTTCTCATACCCATAAATCATAATTTATCCATAAATCATAATCATAATTTCATCCTAACTTTTTTTACTTTTATATAGCTGGAACTGTGTAAGAGCTTTTTATTTGTGATATAAGTTTACATTTCATTGGTAACATGTTAGGGTACATAAGAGTTTTTAATTACTTTTCATTAAATTTTTTGTGAGGCTGGATATGAAAAAAACTTCTGGCATTTTTCTGGTTTTTTTTGGGGTGTCTTTTCCATATGGTTTCAATAACATGAAGGAGAGGTAAGCTGTGTCAACCTTTCCTTTTTTTGATGGCGGTGTTGTATGGCGGCCATTGCTGCTGCGATGCTGTGCTGGTGTGGTGGTACAGCCCAGAGCCAGGGGGCTAGGTCTGGCAGCAGTGGGGTTGTTGGGCCACTGGCTGTGCCCTTCATCTGTGCGGTTTTTACTGCGGTGGTGGCAGCCGTGCAGTGCTGCCCCCATTTAGTGTAGGGACCCATTTTATAGAGGTCGTCGTGAAGTGGCAAGCGGGCCTATACTGTTTGATCAAAAGGTATACTAAGAAATTCGGGCCACATGTATGAAACGGTTTTGGTCTAAAACTCACTTTTTTTTCCCGTAGGTTTCTATGGGGGAAAAAAGTGAGTTTTAAACCAAAACCGTTTCATACATGTGGCCCCTCCTGTTCATTTTTGTAAAGTTTTGCTGAGAAGCATTAGATCGACGTATAGTGTGAGGATGTGCGGTCCATGCCTCTCCCTTCCATGTATAGTGTGAGGATGTGCGGTCCATGCCTCTCCCTTCCATGTTTGTTAATTGTATAAATTGGATTGTTGCGAATGTTGCAATACCTATTAGGCTGGGTCCACTACCTTTAAGATACCACAAAAAAATTGCCCATAGACCTTAATAGAGCAGCCCTATTTGGACTACGTCTGCTCTATTAACTGCTGGTATATGCTGATCTGCAGGATACAAAAGCATGGAAGATCAGTGTGTCCCACATTGATGGCATTATGTAGTTCAAATAGGTCTATGCTTGCTTTATTGTCTATAGGCCAACCACGGGTAAACAGAACCTCGGAGAGCCACAAATCAAAACACGTCAAGAGATGAACACCACTTCTTTACTATTTTAAATGATACATGGGTTTAACTCATACATGCCAAGTCTCCCGTTTTTGGCGGGGGGGGTCCCGCTATTTTGGGTCCCCTCCCGGCCTCCCGGGGTAGTTGGCATTACTCCCGCCGCCTGCAGGCGGGGGGTCCTTTAAATTACCGCGGCGCAAGAGTAGCGCTGGTGCGCTACTCTTGCGCCGGGGGCACCGCTCCTACAGGCGGGTGAAGAGGCCGCAGCGGCCGCTCACCCGCCCGCGGTCTCACTGTGCGGGGAGGAGGCAGGAGGGATCGCTCCCTCCTCCCTCCTCCCCCTGTATGTACGGCCCCGGGGTTTGTGCGCCGTACATACAGGTCAACGGCGCAGGGGGAAGTGACGCGCGGCGCAGGGGAGTGACGCGCGGCTGCTCTCATTCCCCCTGCGCCGCTGAGGAGATCGTCCGGAGCGGCCGGCGCTGCAGGAGCCTGGGTTTAAAGGGAAGTGGATTTTATTATTTTATTTTTATTAGCTTTAGGGGCTCTACCTGGCTAACAGAGAGGCAACTACCTGGCAACAATGGGGGCATCACCTGGCAACAATGGGGGCACTACCTGGCAACAATGGGGTCACTACCTGGCAACAAAGGGGGCACTAGCTGGCTAACAGATGGGGGCACTAGCTGGCTAACAGATGGGGGCACTACCTGGCTAACAGATGGGGGGCACTACCTGGCTAACAGGGGGGCACTACCTGGCTAACAGAGGGGCACTACCTGGCTAACAGAGGGGGCACTACCTGGCAACAATGGGGACACTACCTGGCAACATTGGGGGGCACTACCTGGAAAACAATGGGGGCACTACCTGGAAACAAAGGGGGCACTACCTGGCTAACAGATGGGGGCACTACTGGCTAACAGAGGGGGCACTACATGGCAAACAATGGGGGCACTACCTGGCAAAAAAAGGGGGCATTCCCTGCCAACAAAGGGGGCACTACCTGGCTAACAGATGGGGGAACTACCTGGCTAACAAAGGGGGGCTATACCTGGCAACAGACGGGGCACTACCTGGCTAACAGATGGGGGCACTACCTGGCAACTGATGGGGCACTCCCGGGCTAACAGATGGGGCACTACCTGGCTACAGATGGGGGCACTACCGGCTAACGGGTGGGGGCACTACCTGGCTAACAGATGGGGAAACTACCTGGCAAACAATGGGGCATCCCTGGCAACAATGGGGGCACTCCCTGGTAAAATGGGGGGAAATACTTGGCTAACAAAGGGGGGCACCTACCTGGCTAAACAAAGGGGGGCCCCTTTCCCTGGCTAACAAAGGGGGGCATTTTCCTGGCTACAAATTTGGCTTACCTGGCTACAGAGGGGGCATTACTTGGCTACAAGGGCATCTACCAGCGTAAGGGGCACTACCCGGTTATGGGGGGCTATACCCGGCTATAGGGCATCATACCTGGCTTTCTTCCCAAAGCCGTTATGCAGTTAGGTGGGGTGGGTGTGGCTTTTTGAAGGGGCGTGGCATACCGACAAGATGGGCGTGTCCATGCAAATTTTTTGCCGCGGCGCTTACGCGCGCCGCCCACTGGATTCTCCTGCTTTTTCACTTTCAAAAGTTGGCAACTATGGTTTAACTATTCATAATTGCTAGAGGACCATACTCTATTTTTCACATATTTCCACATACATTGGTCATCCTACGACGAATTAGTATTGTATGTTGAGGGACTACTGCACAACATAGTGGTTATAAAGCTTTGCTCTGAATAGCTGCCATTTTTCTATTATGTTGTAACAATTTTACAATAGATATCACAAAACTGAATCAAAGGTCACAAGTTTAAGGTTAACCCTTGGCAACAAGGACTAGAAGGACCTATAGCCAAAAAGCTAATTTTTCAAATGAATCATAATTAAATGTCTAGGGGAGTGTTATTTTTAAAATGCTCTGGGGGTGTGAGCCATTAAATTATGTAGTCTATTTTTTAGGGTTTGTCATACGTACAGGTTGGCTAATTCTGTGTGTTGTGATTTTTGTAATACTAATTTTCAGGGTTTTACATGTAATTTAAAATTTATTTTTGGGCTCTCACGTTTGATGGGTTGTCAATGGGCGGGGAGTATTTTGCCTTTCCATTTGGGGCATGAGCTCACTGAATGTATACTTCTAATTGCCATTCCCTTTAAAAAGCACCAAAGGTTTATTTTCATCATGCACTTGCAGAGTGGTGACTGCTCCTAGGAGGGATCCTGAGTGCTAATGACGAATGTCCTGTTGGTCTCTTGTAAGATTCTTACGCAGCCAACCCACTAAATACGGGGTCCGGATTTTGTAGAACTTTTAACATTTGACTTCTCTTTTTGGGAGGCCAAAACGTTTTGTCTGGGGTCCTGACCCCTGCCCCCCCTTTTCACTGCCTTAAAACCCCTTAATTGAATGACAATGGTCAGTTGAGACCCAAAGCCCAAAAGTCCCACTTGCCGTAGAAAGACACCAATAGTATTTTTTTCCCCAAAAGGCCAATCAAAATGTATTTTGGGGGCTGGGATCTTGACCCTTGTAAATTAGGTTCCTTGAAATGACCCTGGTTTAGGCCTTGTGGTCAGGATACAGCTTTTTATCACTTCCCCTGCCTTTTTCATAGAAATCATCATCCTCAACCTTGACCAAGTATTATAATGATAAAAAATATGTGTCCTAACCAAGAAATTGCTTGCTTTTTTGGGGCCTTTTAAAATCGTATTCTTTAGGCTTTGTTAGTTTTTATGGGGAAAACTAAATCCTTGTGTAAAATGATCTAAAATGCTCTGGGCCTGCCCCGATTTTTGGCCTACCATTTTGATGCTTCCTTTAAACGAAGCATCTACACACAAATCATTAAATACATAGCTCACATGACATACCTCTACCATGTGTCATTTTCAAATCGAACCAGGAACAGAACTGAAAAGCAAAGACAGACAGACAGCAGGGAGACAGACAGACAGACAGACAGGGAGAGAGACAGACACCGACAGACAGACAGACGACAACAGACAGAAGCAGATAGATAGATAGATAGATAGATAGATAGATAGATAGATAGATAGATAGATAGATAGATAGATAGACAGACTTTAATGCATTCAGTATTGGTGGTCACATCAGCTTTAGGCATTGATTGCAAATATGATTGCATATTTGTACTATGTATATAATTATTAAGTGGAAATGTTAATTGTCAGTATATGCTGGAAAAAATTGTGATTATTTGCTGGAATGTTTGCTGGAAAGAGGGAGCAGTCTATTCACCTCTAATGGGTGTTGTGCTGTGCATGTAATATTCAAGAGAGCATTGTAGGAGGATGGTGTGTGGACACTATGGGCTTTAGAATGAGGCAAGTAAAGGTCATAGCCAGGGGTCACTCAGCAGATATAACTGCAGATCCTAAAGGTCAATGCATTATCAATCCCATTCCTAGCCCATTGTGTTGCCTTTAATAGAGGAATAGAGTGATTGCTGGAGACAATATACAGGTGATTGTGATGGATATGACTAATTAAAAGAGACATGTTAGTGACACATAAAGTAAATTAGACCAGACCAAGACAAATCATATTAAAATGTGTTTAATTTTAAGAATATATACCTTTAACCTATGATAGCATATATATTGTGTGCAATATATTTGATTACACAAATAGTATATATTGTATCATTTGTATATTGCTGTATCTGTTGTATATATTGTGAATTCTAATGTATATTAAATATTTATTATATATAGTATATTGTGGTATGTACTGTACTTCCCATATACTGTGGCTTGAATTGTGTGTATTATGTGTTGTGCTGCGTGCATTGTGCATTTGAGTAAATATTGCATATATATTTTGAAGTAGAATTGGTATTGTACACACTGTGTATATATACTATATATATTTTTTTGTGAAATCTATATTTAGAATATTGTAGAGTACATTGAGAACTGTAACAATTTTTGCTGTCTTTTGCTTTACAGTATATGTTCTATAATGTATACTGCAGTGCATTTTGTATTTCGTTTGTATATAACCTAATAGTAATATTAAAGAATATTCATTCATAGTACTGTTTAGGTTATTACTATATTACTATATGTGTACTACTGTCTCTATGTATATATATATATATATATATTATATATATATATATATATATATATATATAGAGAGAGAGAGAGAGAGAGAGAGAGAGAGAGAGAGAGAGAGAGAGAGAGACAGACAGACAGACAGACAGACAGACAGACAGTAGTACACATATAGTAATTACCTAAAAACCTATACACAAATATAGTTTGTATATTCCCTAACAGTAATATTGAAGAATATTCATTCATACTACTGTTTAGGTTATTACTATATTACTATATGTGTACTACTGTCTCTATGCATACATATATATGCATAGAGAGAGAGAGAGAGAGAGAGAGAGAGAGAGAGAGAGAGAGAGAAACACATATAGTAATAACCTAAAAACCTATACACAAATATAGTTTGTATATTCCCTAATCAGAGATATTGAAGAGTATTCACTAAAATTACTGTTCAGGTTATTACTATATTACTATATGTATACTACTCTCTATATGTCTACTTCTGTATATATATATATATATATATATATATATATGTGTGTGTGTATATATATATATATATATATATATATATATATATTATATATATATATATATATATATATATATATATAATGTGTGTTAGTGATATTTTCTTTACATGAAGATGTGAGTACATATCATGATAGATGGAATGGAAATTAAAACCATTTTAAAACATGAAGTATAAACCACAACATTGTGTCCAGCCTGTATTAAATGTGCTGTGCAGCTCTGCAGCCTCTATATGTGCTGCTCGGATGCTATATAATGATACAATGCTGCTTTGGGAAGGTCTCCCTTAGACCTGTCAGCTCTGTAAATGGTCAGGCAGAGGCTTCCTGTCCCTTTAAAAGAATAAGAGCTGTGATTCCTGCAATCACTGGTGTTACAGTAAAAGCATATTGATCCAGAGCCCATATTGCATGAACAGGAGGACTGAGGCAGCAAACCTAATCAACTTATTTCAGTGTAAGCATTTAACCATTTATAAATGTTTTATTCCTGCACAACCACTAACACCTGCTGCCTAATAAATACCATGTAATGTAATCTATCCACACCCAGCTAAATGATAAGCAGCATTCATTGCTTGGTGCTTTTAATTAGAGCTTGAGATCTGGCAGGGGCAACAAGGCCCAGCTAAATGAAGGAGGCACATGCAGCCCTATGCAGAGATAGCTGACATCAACTTCCGCAGCAACTCCAGATCGAACCTTTCGATTGTAACTGAAAAAATTTGCATACTGATTCTCTTTCATTGCCTTCCAGATCCATAACAAGGCAGCCAGCTATTCACATGCAAGAAGCATCCTGAAATGCAAGGCAAGGTTCAGCCATAGCGCTGCCCGCAGCCCTGGCTCATCTCCTAGCAGCACCCTGCTTCATCTTATTACTTCCATACAATTATCTTACTGGATACAGGCTGATTATTGCTGCATCAACCATGGCTGGACCCCAGGATGGAGCAAGTCATGCTGCTGCTGCTGCTGCTGCACCTCCACCGGAGCAGGAGGCTGCCTGCAAATGGATACTGCACACATTTACTGAAGCCAGCACCCAGCAGGGATGATCGTGATGATGATGATGATGATGATGGTGGTGGAACCTGCCTCACCTGCCCCAGCATCACCAAGGAGGACGCATTCTTGTATAATATATTTTTCTTTTTTGCCCTGAATAAAATGAATCTCCATATCCTTGATGTTTGATTACAGGACTGGACACCTCTCCAGAGTCTGCCTCTGTGTCTCTCATATGAAAGTATGCAGATAGATTTTTTTTTTCTGTTCCTAGGGGCAAATCTAGGATGTAAACCTGCCTGGGATGTCAAAGAGGCAACTTGCCATGAAATCTGCTAATGTGCTGCGGATCACAGGGGTAAGCAGATCTAACTGCAGACAGGAAGCACTGGGAATAAATACACACCTTGGATGAACTCAGGGCTAAAGGCAGAGGAGAGGCTGGGAAAAGTAGAGGGGTGACATTTGGCATACAGCTGAGGGTAGTGGGCATGCAAACAAGGTTTACAGCTCTGCAGAGGTCAACAGCAGCGTCACAAAGTCAGTCCATCTACCCTGCTGAATCCTCTGTGCTGCCGGGGGGGTGGGGGACTATGTGCACACAGCCTGACCAATGGCTGCAGGAATACAGACATGTATGTGTGTATGTGTTTGTATGCATGTGTGTATTTGTGTTTATATGTATATGTGTGTTTTTGTGTATGTGTGCGTGTATCTGTGTGTATGTATTTGTATGTGAGTGTTTCTATGAAGATTAGATTGCATGTATGTGTGTATGTATTTGTACGTAAGTGGGTGCGTGTGTATTTGTATGTGTGTTTCTAAGAAAATTCGATTACATGTATGTGTGTATGTATTTGTATGTTTGTATGTTGCTTTGGAGATAGATAGATAGATAGATAGATAGATAGATAGATAGATAGATAGATAGATAGATAGATAGATAGATAATGTGTTCACTTCATATGTATCCACTTTAACAAATATGTATACACATAAACAAATGTTTGCATGTGATATATGGAAGAATTGTCAATACACACAAGCTCCCATGCATGTATATATAGATACAGAGGCATGATATATAGATAGATAGATAGATAGATAGATAGATAGATAGATAGATAGATAGATAGATAGATAGATAGATAGATAGATAGATAGATAGATAATGTGTTCACTTCATATGTATCCACTTTAACAAATATGTATACACATATACAAACGTTTGCATGTGATATATGGAAGCATTGTCAGTACACAAACTCCCATGGATGTGTATATATAGATATAAAGGCATCCCAGAATGATTAGATAGATAGATAGATAGATAGATAGATAGATAGATAGATAGATAGATAGATTAGATAGATAGATAGATAGATAGATAGATAGATATGTTACTTCCTTCTACGTTTCAGTATGTATATATAACGCAGAATAGGAGGTAACTGGTGTCTCTGTAAATAAAGAGGAAGAAAGAGGTACGTTTGTACAAAGCAGATTTAACTATAGACTTTGATCTCTGCAGGTTTTTTTTTTCGTCATTTTGCAATCCATACAAGCTACAGATACATTGCAACAGTTATGCTAGGTTGTCAGTACATGTCATAATGGAAGCTAATACAATATAATGCAGCATTTATTACACTGCTCTAATCCATGTGGTGAATGTCTGATGAAATATAAGATCATTCGTGCTGATTACTTTAAATACGAGCTTTCTAGCCACTATAGATGGGATCTCGTGCTGTACAGAGAGGAACCTGACTGCACATTGACAGCGACATAGATCACATGTCACCTCTGCCAGTCCATTAATATACTGCATATGTACTGCACATATACATTAACAAGGTAGATGGACACACAACAATAATCTTCCAGCACCTTAACACCGTAGACAATGTATATATATACCATGTATACATTATATTCCAGCAGCTGTGCATGCAAACAAAAGAAGTGGCTCACACGCTTCTGACGCATGTTCCATGTGCAGACATGAGGTGTGACTGGTATCTTTCTGTCTGTCTATTCATCTATCTTCTATCTTTGTATATCCGTCTCATATTTCAATTGTATGTCTATGTGTCTAATACCTGTCTATCTATATTTATCTATCTTATAGCTCTATTTCGTGTCTATCTATGTAACTATCTTCTATCCATTCCTCTATCTATATATCTGTCTACAATCTGTTTATCTTATATCTATTTATCTATCTTGTATTCCTATTTCATATATTTATATGTCTATCTATCTATCTATCTATCTATCTATCTATCTATCTCCTATCAATTCCTCTATCTATTTATCTGTCTACAATCTGTTTATCTATCTTATATCTATTTATTTATCTTGTAGTCCTATTTCATATATTTGTGTCTATCTATCTATCTATCTATCTCCTATCAATTCCTCTATCTATATATCTGTCTACAATCTGTTTACCTATCTTATATCTATATATCTATTCTGTATTCCTATTTCATATATTTATATATCTGTCTATTTTTCTGTCCATCTATCTATCTATCTTCTATCCATTGTTCTATCTATCTATCCATCTATCTGTGTGTGTCTATATCTATATATCTATATATATGTATGTATATATATATATATATATATATATATATATATATATATATATATATTATATATATAATATATACACAATCTGTCTTACCTCTATCTTGTATTCCTATTTCATATATTTATGTCTATCTCTATCTAACTTCTATCCATTCCTCTGTCTATATATCTGTCTACAATCTGTTTCTCTATCTCATATCTATTTATCTATCTTGTATTCCTATTTAATATATTTATATGTCTGTCTATTTTTCTGTCTATCTATCTTTCTTCTGCTGTACGTGCAGTAGTTAACATGACGACAGGGCGATCCTGTCTGTCATTGACGAGCAGGTCACAGAATGGCACCTGCTCTTATGATAATATATAATAATTTGGATGGTAGAGAAGTGATGGCTGCTTTGCACATGTGCCACACCTGTAGGGTCACAGCTATAGGAGGGAACTAGGGCTTCCAATCTCTAGAGTGTAAGGACATTTTCACCTACATTCTTGAACTGTGTTCTTATTTATAATTATTAATACGCTATATTATTATATTGTCATATACAATAAAACGATGTGAATATTGCTATGAACAGTTACTCTGTAGCTAGTTTATTTTATGACGAAGAGCGTTTTACCTACTGTAATAAATACCTCATGTGCAGATGAATCTAGTCACTAGGAACTAGTCAAAGCTGTTGCACAAGCCTGTGCCATATCTATATTATTATTAGTGTCACCATCATCCTCATTTATGTAAGGCATCATTCTGCATCAATTATTCTTTCCTACATTTATAACACTCGAGAAATTATTCTGCACCAAAAATAAATAACAGGTAAGATAGAAGCAATGAGTAAGGTTTAAATAAATCAGTAGGGCACTGTGGGATCCATGTAATTGACTCCATTTCACTCTTTTAATAGGTTAACATGAGAAATCAATATGCAGATCTGTTGTTGAATGCAGGAGGAAAGGAAAACAGTCTTTGGGGTCTGAAAGTGTTAGGAATCAGTGTAGGTATTATGTAATTTAGTTACGTGTTATGTTAGGTCAATTAAAAATGTGCTAATCCCTGGGATGTATTGTCCTGCTATTGATATGCCATATACTGACAATAAAAAATACCTAAAGACTAGATTTACCAGAAGGGGAGCTTTGTCACAGTCACTCAGGTGTCGTGTGTTCTACTCATAAGGTAAAGATAGATAGATAGATAGATAGATAGATAGATAGATAGATAGATAGATAGATAGATAGATAGATAGATAGATAGAAGAGAGAGAGAAGAGAGAGAGAGAGTGAGAGAGAGAGAGAGAGAGAGAGAGACCGTATTAACAGATACAGAACAGTTTACAATACATGAAGTTTATCTTCAGTGCACTTTACATAAAGTTGTACTGGTAACACTCACTTTATAATAATATCATAGAAACATGATTTTGTCCAAAATACAAATATGTTACTTGGAATATTAAAGAAAACTCGTAACTATGTAAACTCCTTTTCATGCAAATGAGAAGTTTCCTCCATTAAACTACAGAACCATAGAAAAAAGGGAAGAAATCTAATTTCCTCATTGATTTTTTTCTCCCCCCTCCCCCCCCCCTCCCCTTCCCGAACAAAGTTAATTGTGAACCTATGACTGACTCATGAATCTACCAGCAAAGGAGTACAGGTTGCAAACTGTTAAGTATGTATATAGGAGAGAAAAAAATAGTGACCACATGCACAGTATATTCTTACATTCATTTTTAACTTCATTTCAAAAAATCTTTCCAGGCATTGGTAAATGAACAATGAGTTTATGATCGCCGGCAACGTGAAATCATCTACAGTATTTTACTTTATGGGGATAGATAGATAGATAGATAGATAGATAGATAGATAGATAGATAGATAGATAGATAGATAGATAGATAGATAGATAGACAGATATGGATATATAGATATATAGACAGATAAATAGACAGATAGGTAGATAGACATGAGTATATTTATATATATATATATATATATATAAATATATATATGTGTGCATCTTTGTGTAAGAAATAATTGTTAAACATGTTAAATGCTATTTTATATATATATATATAATATATATATATAAGAGAGAGAGAGAGAGAGAGAGAGAGAGAAAAGAGAGAGAGAGAGAGAAAGAGAGAGGAGAGAAAGACAGGAAGAGAGAGAGATCTAGGTCATAGATTATGTATAAATATATATATAAATATATATAAATGTGTATGTATTATATATATATATATACATATATATATGCATCCTTGTGTAAATTGTTAAACATGTTAAATGCTATTATATATATATATAGATAGATAGATAGATAGATAGATAGATATAGATAAATAGATATTTAGATCATATATTATATATAAATATATATATATTATATATAAATGTGTATATATATATACATATGACCCTTTTTAGACATTGTCTATTATATATGTCCATACATTTACAGTGACATTAGTAGCAGCACGTCATATGTACATTTGCACTGTGGACAGTTCAATAAAAAAAACAGCTGCCAGAATGTGGGACATGCACTTCAGCGGCTGGTGAATGTATTTTATATCCTATAGGTAATGAGCATGGTACAGCAGTCATTATTCACACCGCTGCCAATCAATATATGGGGTACAGTACATTTTACTTTATAGCTATATAGGAGACCCCTCGACGGTGGTTTATTTGAGTCTGGGCTGATAGTTGTGTGTGGTCACTTCCTGTGTTTGCTTTAGTAAATCACTGACTATACATGGCTTTAGCTGTAGCCTGTGTGCTAGGAATATCAGGGGATCGATGTGGCTTTGCATTTGCATTTTGCTAGCCCCTCCAGGTCGTAGTGAGTGGTGTTTGCAGCCCCCCCCCCCCCTCCATATTATCACCAGCACGGAAGGGCTCCAGATTAACCTCACAATCATCTTGAGAGCTCTCTGAAAATGTTTAACTTTTTGGATTCAACATGACAACTTCTCCATATTTAAACAATGATACAGGTACTTGTTTAACGAGCAAACTACAGAGTAAACTACACGGCTTCTCCTGGCAACCTCATTACTGTGGGTTGTTGTCAGGTATTTGCTCCATTCTATAAGTGTATCTTTGTACCATTGTACTAGTTTATCAGTAGCAGCAGCAGGGTTCACATTTATATAAACAAGTATCCATGTGCTTTATGGAAATGTCGCATACTCGATTATCTGCTAGGTTATTGTACATATATATCTCTTACTATATATCATTGCATAAACTTCTAAACACTGTTCAGATTTTTCCAATTTATTGTACACGTTACATATTCAAAAGTCCTGATAGTCGATCATACAATTGCAGTGAATTATATGTAGCAGTGCTGAATTTTTTTTATCGAACTATTTCTTCTCTGCACCACAATATCTCGTAATTGAGTTGCGATATGGCTCATTAGATATATTACCTAGAGTCCTATGTAAAACCACGAAAACACACCACGAGAAAAGGTTGTTTCAAAACACAAAGCTCTACTACATCTGTGTAGATAGAAGAAAGAAAGAAAAAGAAAGAAAGAAAGAAAATGAAAGAAAGAAAGAAAATGAAAGAAATATGAATTAAATAGAAAAAAATAGATAAGAATAAGATAAATTGACAGAGCTCTAAAAAGGTAGAGACATTGATTACTATATAGATAGATAGATAGATAGATAGATAGATAGATAGATAGAGAGAGAGAGAGAGAGAGAGAGAGATAGATAGATAGATAGATAGATAGATAGATAGATAGATAGATAGATAGATAGATAGATAGATAGATAGATAGATAGATAGATAGATAGATAGAAAACTTGATTGCTGGATGGATAGATATGACAAATAGATGATAGAATAATAAATAGATAGATAGATAGATAGATAGATAGATAGATAGATAGATAGATAGATAGATAATGTTTAATACCAATTTCTGTTTTGTCATAATTTAAAAATATTTTAATTAAGTTTACTGAATTTAATTTGAAATAAGAGAGAGAAATGATAGAATATTATGACTGATGTTTTTAAAGGACTGTGCAGCAAAATGGCCACGAAAACAATTTAGAAGAACAATATTTTCAGAACTGCTCAATCAAAAATGGAAAACAGGTTTTGCCGTAATTGATCGAAGAAACCATAATGACTTCTTTCTGTGGAACTGAATGGGAAATGTTTCGAGAAAAGTTTTAGACATATTTTGTATGTTCAGGATTCTATTTTACCCCGTTCATCAAAGCCGGCGTTATCATTGCTATCATCCTATTATCCTTCTTATTGGTAATTTGGTTTTATATTGTTTGTATTTTAGTTTTAAGATTCTGGAATAAAAAAATCAACAATAAGAAAACGAACAGACAAAATAAATATAACGAATATGAGGGGGAATCATTCTTGTGTGCTGATCTCTGGCATCAGATGAGGGCAGGGGCACAGGGGTGCTGTTAATACGTGTAAATGATTTCTGATCAATGTACAGCGATTGTTATCTTGTCAATTGTGCTGTCATTTTTATTAGTATTATAAGCTTTAATAGAATGGCTTATTTATGCAGCATGGATATAGTGTATTACTATTAGCAGTATTATTACTGGCAATATTAACTTACTCTGCATCCATATGCTGTGATATGTGTATTTTTAGTACTATTATTGTCATTATGATGATGATTATTATTCTTTTTTTATTATTACTACTATTATTATGATGACAATTATTCTTATAATTATTATTTCAATTTTAATTCCTATTATTGTGATTTTGTTGAAAATGATTACTATTGCATTTTTATTACTATTATTGTGATTATGATGTTCATTATCTTTATTATTTGTCTTGCTGCATGGATGATGTTTAGCTCCATGATGGAGCTGATGGAGTAGTAGGCGGCCTTGTGTGCCGTTAGCAGCATACAGTACCTGCCTTCCTCCCCAGTATTGATCCGGGCAGCCATTCATCTCCGCCATAGCAGACATGGAATCATTTTCGCATTCCAGTAGCCAGGATTTGCTTTTAATTCATATTTAAAGCTGCAACCGGCCCCGTGGAGCTCTCAGTGCAAAGACTGGAGGCGCCTAATTAATAATAAGGCAGAAACTAAGGAAGGCTGCTCCGTGTCAATTATTCATGGCCGTATCTATGGCTCCTCCAGTTTTATCATCACTATTACTTATACTACTCCAAAGTTTTCTACTACATAGGGACAACTCTCCCTGCACTTTACACTGACATTGTCCCTTCTAATGAATGCACACCATTTACATGGGTGCAGGTGTGTACTATGTATGTCTGTATATATGCACCGTACATACATGCCCGTATTTCTGTATAGTGTGCGTATTTATGTGTATGGATCCGTGTGTGGTGTGGAGCGTATGTACTGTGCGTATTTCAATGTACTTGTACCTGTTCCTGTCCACGCAGTCTGTGTATGTGTTTGTGTGTGAACAGTGTATGTGTTCTTGTATATATGTGGGTATGGATGTGTATGTACTGCGCCAATTTTCATGTACTTCTGCCTGTATAAATGTTTCTATTCATGCAGTCTGTATGTGTTTGTGTGTGAATTCTGTATGTGTTCTTGTATATATGTGGGTATGAATGTGTATGTACTGTGCGTATTTTATTCTACATGTACCTGAATAAATCCGAGTTGTTTGTCTGCATGCAGTCTGTATATTCAGGTATGTGTTTTTGTGCGGCTAGGGTAGGGGTGTGTGGGTTGTGTGAATATGTATGTACTGTGCGTATTGTACTGTACATATAGCTGTATAAATGGTGGCACCGCATCATCATACAAAGGCAATAAATCTGACTAAATCCGTTTGTTTGTATGTAGGTGTTTGAGTATCTTCTTTGCGCTTTGGAGCATGTGTTTTTTTATGTATGTTCTGGACAGGTACATGTTGTATTTGTGTAACTAGTGTATTTGTGTTGTATGTCTTTGGGTATGAATGTGTATGTACTATGTATATTTATCTATGTATATATCTATGCTTGCATTCTACATGATTGTAGGTGTTTGTGTATCTTTGCGCTTTGGAGCATGTGATGTTTTTTATGTATGTTCTGGGCAGGTACATGTTATTGTGTGTGTAACTAGTGTATTTGTGTTGTATGTCTTTGGGTATGAATGTGTATGTACTATGCATATTTATCTATGTATATATCTATGCTTGTAGTCTACATGATTGTAGGTGTTTGTGTATCTTTGCGCTTTGGAGCATGTGATGTTTTTTATGTATGTTCTGGGCAGGTACATGTTATTGTGTGTGTATTTGTGTTGTATGTCTTTGGGTATGAATGTGTATGTACTATGTATATTTATCTATGTATATATCTATGCTTGCATTCTACATGATTGTAGGTGTTTGTGTATCTATGTGATTGTTTTTATGCATGTTTCGGTGCAGGAACATGTTGGTATAGGTGTGTTAATATGGAAGTCTGTATGAGTGGGTTTTGCATCTAGTACTGGATTATGACACAACCACCCCGACTTTCAGTAATGACATTATTTCCAGTGCTTCTGGTATTAGCAAGACACCACAATAGACGATCTGAATAATTGGTGTGAGGGGTGGAACATACTTCTGTGTACATGTTTTCGCCATGGAAGAGATATTTTCAGCCACTAGGACAATAGGTCCAAATGGAAAACAACGTTTATCAGTGCATTGAGTTCTTGAGCTCTGGTGCATCTGAGGGGTTCATCCTGCTCAAATAATTAGTTAGTGATGAACTAATGGTCAGATAGAGGGAGAGACCCCCACATGAAGGCCGCTTCAATGCATCTTAACAAAAGTGTAATTTTCCCCTCTTGCAAAGCAGAGAGGCACGAGTGTGAATGAAAAATATCGACCACTATGAGAATATGAGCAGATGCTCCATCTCCTAATACCACAGGGCTACATCCACCACTTACTCTGCACTGGGCTTGGTCATCCATCGCCTTCTAAAGGGTTAATATACGGAGCCCTCTAATGCAATATATCACCTGATGATTTAAAAGTTAAGTCGAGGGACCGATTCATTTATTTATTTCATTTATTCAATTTAATTCCTAATGATTTGAGACACAGTGGTTGAAATATTAATATTAGCATTGCTACTTGTCATAGGCTTCTATGCTATGTGGAGTTTATCGCAAATCAGATTCCTTTCCTTCCTTATGTGCACCCCTTTATTTAAAGTAATGAAATAGAGCATCTAGCCTGCTCCCTCCCTCTCCCCTCCCCCATTCTGTTACTTTGTAGCGACAGATGTAGATGTTTTTGTAGATGGACAAGTTTGCAGGAAGCTCTGGAGAAATGTAACTGTCCAGCTGGCAGCTGTGGCTCTTGGAGTCTTCACGCGTCACCTTTGACATCCTGCCTATTGGAGAAGAGCTGAGTCCTCCATCCACTGACCACTGCAAGCTGTCACTATTACCAACACATGGCCGGCCGTCCTCCTACAGCACCGGCATACAAAGCCAGGCACTATTTGCTGCTATGGCACCATCACACAAAGCCAATCACAATATAGTGCCCCAGCATCATCATACACAGCCAATCACAATATAGTGCCCCAGCACCACATACACAGCCAATCACAATATAGTGCCCCAGCATCATCATACAAAGCCAATCACAATATAGTGCCCCAGCATCATCATACAAAGCCAATCACAATATAGTGCCCCAGCACCATCATACAAAGCCAATCACAATATAGTGCCCCAGCATCATCATACAAAGCCAATCACAATATAGTGCCCCAGCACCATCATACAAAGCCAATCACAATATAGTGCCCCAGCACCACATACACAGCCAATCACAATATAGTGCCCCAGCAATATCATACACAGCCAATCACAATATAGTGCCCCAGCATCATCATACACAGCCAATCACAATATAGTGCCCCAGCACCACATACACAGCCAATCACAATATAGTGCCCCAGCATCATCATACAAAGCCAATCAATTAGTCCCCA